>WSYH01007303.1:0-33267 GCA_036426205.1 Ascaphus truei
GAGACACCATCTCCCAAAGATCCAATACTAGAGACAATGGGTCGCCCCGGAGGACTCTCCATTGACTTGTGGATCTTTGGGAGATGGTGAAACACCGGTATGACCGGAAACTCACATTTCAAAAATGATCTCTCTTTATTACTTAATACATGTAAAATATCACCAAGTTCTAATAGTGTATGCAGTTCACCAAGGTACCTATCAGTGGGATCAGATCTAAGTTTTATATAAAAGTTGGTATCACTTAGTAATCTCAAGGCTTCCTCTCTATATTTAACTGAAGATTGCACCACTATGGCCCCCCCCCCCTTATCCGCATTTTTGATGGTAATTGAAGTATTATTCTTTAATAAGTCTAAATCTCTTCTTTCACATTGAGTAAATTTATCAGGTGTTGGGAAGGAGCCAGAAATAGAAAAGCCCCTGGCCAATAGTTTAAGGTCTCTATCAATTAGTTTTTCAAATGTAGATATACATGGCCCCATGGAACTATGGGGAATGAATGATGAGCGTTTTCTTAGACCAGAATCTATGTGGCCAAAGAAGGGAGGGTCAGTGGGAGTTTCAGGACAACATTCATAGGCCAATGTTTGCATTTCAAAGTTAAAAACATTTTTGTGTGTGTGTGTGTGTGTATATATATATATATATGATGTAGAGGTATCAGTACCGTGTTAGCCGAGTTTTAATACTCAAAAATGAATAGACGATACCGTTCTGTGGCTAACAAAATGCTTCTATTTGTGTGAGCTTTCGAGATACACTGATCTCTTCTTCCGGTGATGGTACATTGAATAAAGCAAGCAAGGTTTAAATTAAAAACAGTGCATATAAGAATATTATCTGTGACTTAAACCTAACACCCCCGTGTAGTATGTGATTTATGACGAGGTGTTAAACAGTCCCTGAATGTTAGTGATGTAAGAGTGTGTGTGTGTGTGTGTTTATGTATGTATGTAAATATAAATTAGTAAAGAGCCAACAGTGTATACAAGAGAATGAATATGCATCGCCACAGCATCACACGCGGAACAAGAGACAGTCCTGTCGGCGAATATTTCTCTGATTCTGGCCACAAGATGAACGATCTGAAGGTGGCCATACTCAAAGGTAATCTTAGAACACCGAAAGAGAGACGGTTGGATGAATACAAATTTATGCAACTGTTCGGACACTTAGCGATGGCCTAAACCGAGACCGAAGTTTTATGAGTCACTACTGACATGAGAAAACTCTCTTCCCATGAGTGCTAAAGACCATATCTATACATACTGCGCTATATGTTAGCATACACAGCTTTCATACACATACAAATACTCTATGTTATTCCATCCCTATATACCAATAGGGACCACATAGTATCTACACACACTTTTAGTAATGCTACACCCTCTTACATTTCCACACCTACCCACACCATTGATATACACTCCCACTTCACACACCTTTTGTAAAGCGCTGTATACACTGTGGGCTCTTTACTACAGATGCAGAGGCCGTTATTCGAACACTTCATGCGTTGTATACCTCGGAATACCCATGTCATGGCGCATGATTTCTTCCAACCGTACCGCCTTAAGACGCGTGTTGACTCGTGTGTTTATTGAGTGCAGAAAATGGCATTTTAGCGTTGTCTGCAATACCGTCGAGAAACTTAAGTGGTCAATCGTGAGTTGTCTTAAAAATCTAATAGCAATTCAACCTGTCTTTAATTGCCATACAGTACAGTACATCAAGTGTCTGTAATTGTAATTTGAAAATTAATGTTACGAGTTTGTACTGTATAGTGTATAGTGTATACATCTCTTGGGTTTAAATATCACCTCTACGCTGACGGCACACAAATTTACTTTTCAACACCTGACCTTACACCTGCTGTACAAACCAAAGTTTCTGAATGTCTCTCTGCTATATCATCCTGGATGGCCCTCCGTCGCCTTAATCTCAACATGGCAAAAACAGAACTCCTCATACTTTCTCCCAAATCTAGCCCTTCTACCTCCTTCCACATTACTGTTGGAACTACGATTATTCACCCAGTAGCCCAAGCTCGCTGCTTAGGGGTCACACTGGACTCCTCTCTCATATTCTCCTCTCACATTCAAAACGTTTCTAAAACCTGTCGCTTTTTCCTCCGCAATATCACTAAGATACACCCGTTTCTCTGTTGCTCGACTGCTAAAATCCTGACTCAGGCCCTGATCCTTTCCCGTCTTGATTACTGTAACCTCCTGCTGTCCGACCTCTCACCTGTCTCCTCTACAATCTATCCTAAACGCTGCTGCCAGAATCGCTCTGCTCTTTCCTAAATCTGTCTCTGCGTCTCACCTCCTGAAATCCCTCTCCTGGCTTCCGATCAAATCCCGCATCTCACACTCGATTCTCCTCCTCACTTTTAAAGCTGTACACTCTTCTGCCCCGCCTTACATCTCAGCCCTAATTTCTCGTTATACACCATCCCGACTCTTGCGTTCTTCTCAAGGATGTCTTCTTTCTACCCCCTTTGTATCTAAAGCTCTCTCCCGCCTTAAACCTTTTTCACTGACTGCCTCACACCTCTGGAATACCGTTCCCCTCAATACCCGACTAGCAACCACTCTATCCACCTTTAAGACCCACCTTAAGACACACTTGCTTAAACAAGCATATGAATAGCACTGTAGATAATACTGGGAACATGATATAAAGCTTAGCCCCCTGCAGATGCACTTACCAGAACTCCCTCCTACTGTCTCTATACGTTCTCCCTACCCACCAATTAGACTGTAAGCTCCTCGGAGCAGGGACTCCTCTTCCTTAATGTTACTTTTATGTCTGAAGCACTTATTCCCATGGGAACTCCTCCCTCAGGAGGCAAGGAACAGCGCACAGCCGTGGGACAAACGAGGAGAAAGCTTCAGATGGTGACTAAAAATTTTTTATTTGGTGCAGAGTATACAGCTGACGGATCCTCTGATGCGTTTCAGCCCTCAGGCCTTTGTCAAAGAGTGATCCGTCAGTACAACCGGAAGCCTAGTTATACAAAACACAACCAAGAACACCTGTGCATGCCACTGATCAATGATGAGTAGCAGGTGAGCAGGATGGTAATTATAACAGGCATGAATAGAACATGTTCAATGGTTAAAAAATTGCGACCACACATACAGACTCTATGGACTGAATGAATCAATTAATACATCACTCTAATGAATAACCAAAAGGGGAGTAATAATCAAGGGTCTGCAAGTCAATAAAAACACAAGCAAAAATCACAATGCATACAGTATACTAACAATGCACAAATAGGTATTAGATATTATACATCATAAACAACATACCCAATCATATGGAGAGTATTGATGAAACACAGTTGATCATGTATTAAGTTGAACAGAATGCTGACATATGTGTGAGAAGAAGGGGGGGAAGAGGAGGGTGAGGGGGGAGGGGGGAGGGGGGGATTTGGAAGATGGCAGGAATGATAATGAATAAATTAATCAGCAAGAAAATTTTGTAAAGCCCATTCCACATTCAAACCATGTGGTTGTAATGTGTTAAGGCTAAAGATCCATTTCATTTCTGTTTTATTAAGGCGATTAAGCCTATTGCCGCCTCTGATAGTGGAGGGAACATGTTCCACACTAAAGAAACGAAAATTGGTGAGACCACCAAAGGGACATTGACTAAAGTGTTTTGACACCGGATGTAGAATGTCTTTTTTATTAATTAATCTAATGTGCTCAGAGATTCTAATGTGTAACGGGCGTATCGTTCTACATACATACTTGAGATTACAGCCACAGATGATAACATAGACCACGTAATTCGTGTGACAGTTGATAAAAGTGCTAATCTTATATCTGTTATTGGTATATATTGTATGAACCCTTTTCGTTGGTAAGGCATACTGTATGGGCAGTATCTGCAAAACCCACATTTATGAAAACCTTTTGGTATATTGGTAATGCATGGTTGATGTTTTGATAGATAAAGACTTTTAGAGATGGAAGAAGCTAAAGTTTTAGCCTTTTTGAACGCAAATTTGGGCCCATGTTTAGTGATGTTTTTTAGGTCAGGGTCAAGTTTTAATACACCCCAATGTTTGGACACTATCTTTTGAATCTGTGATGCCTGTCTGCTGTACTTAGTGATGAATAAAGGACTATCACAGAAACGATTCGTCTTGTGTTTGTTAGATCTAATTAGACTAGTACGATCCACCATGTCCGCATTCAAAAAGGCCGAGTTAATGTCCTGTTTGGAGTAACCTCTATCCAAAAATTTGGAACTTAATGTTTGTGAGTGTTGGAGAAAAGTGTCCTGATTTGAGCATAGCCTTTTGTACCTAAGGAATTGACCCTTTGGGATCCCCCGAATCAGGGATCTGGGGTGGCTGCTCTTGGCGTGGAGATAGGAGTTCCTTGAGTTTGGTTTGGAGAAAATATCAGTGTAAATAATAGTTTCAGGGTCACCATGGAGTGTCAGATCCAAATAATTAATCTTATGAGTGTCGGTTTGATAAGTGAAGTGTAAATTAATTGTGTTATTATTAAGGGTGAGAATAAAGGTGTGCAAGCTATCTAAATCACCATCCCAGATGAAAATCAAATCATCAATGTATCTCTTGTAAAAAATGATATTAGAACGAAAAATGTTAGTGCTACCAAAAATGTGAACAGATTACCACAAGCCCATAAAAAGATTGGCATATGAGGGTGCAAAGGAGGTCCCCATAGCCGTGCCCTGTTTTTGAAGATAAAATTGTGCATCAAAAAGAAAATAATTGTGAGATAACAAAAATAAAATTGAATCATTGATAAAAGTGGTTTGTGCCGTGGATAGAGAAGAATTTTGAAGATAGTGATAAATGGCTTGTAGGCCGTGTTCGTGCTCAATAATTGTGTAAAGTGATGTGACAGCCATGGTGACCCATCTGTACCCATCCTTCCATATAATATTTTGTAAAGCCATCATTAATGCAGTAGTGTCCTGTATGAAGGATGGCAATGTGCGTACAATAGGTTGTAGGTAATTATCAACATAACGGGAGACACCATCTCCCAAAGATCCAATACTAGAGACAATGGGTCGCCCCGGAGGACTCTCCATTGACTTGTGGATCTTTGGGAGATGGTGAAACACCGGTATGACCGGAAACTCACATTTCAAAAAATTTCTCTCTTTATTACTTAATACATGTAAAATGTCACCAAGTTCTAGTAGTGTATGCAGTTCACCAAGGTACCTGTCGGTGGGATCAGATCTAAGTTTTGTATAAAAGTTAGTGTCACTTAGTAATCTCAAGGCTTCCTCTCTATATTTAACTGAAGATTGCACCACTATGGCTCTCCCCTTGTCCGCATTTTTGATAATAATTGAAGTGTTGTTCTTTAATACGTCTAATTCTCATCTTTCAGGTGTTGGGAAGGAACCAGATATAGAAAAGCCCCTGGCCAATAGTTTAAGGTCTCTATCAATTAATTTTTCAAATGTAGATATTCATGGCCCCATGGTACCATGGGGAATAAATGATGAGCGTTTTCTTAGACCAGAATCTATATGGCCAAAGAAGGGAGGATCAGTGGGAGTCTCAGTACAGCATTCATTGGCTAATATTTGCATTTCAAAGTTAAACACATTTTCTTCAAAGGAACAAATATCACTCTTTGGTGGTTCATTATTACATTCATTGATATCAATATTAGAATCCTGAATAGCATTGACATTTTTAGAATACAGCTTTTTGAGAGACAATTTCCTCGAATACTTTTGAAGGTCTATAATGGTTGAAAATAAATCTAAATTTTCTTGAGGTGCGAAATTAAGACCTTTGTCCAAAAGTAGGATTTGTTGTGGTGTCAAAACCGTGTCAGAGATATTGATAACGTTGCTCAGATTAGGGTTCAAAAGTATTTTTTCCTCTTGTTCTCTGATCCATAACGTTTCTCGTTTCTTTTTTCCCCTTCTACACCTTTTCCGTTTTTTGTTGGAATAACGTCCGTGTTTGTAGGAGTAGATCTTGACCGATCCTCTCTTGAGCTCATATAGGTTTTGTTAAATTATCCCCCTTCTGAATCTCTATTGGTATCTTGGTTCTGTTTAAGAAAAGATACTGATGGCCTATCACCAGCATCAGATGAATCTGTGTCGAAGCTCGATTTTCGATCAGAATGGGGTGACTTTAGGATGAAAGAATACAATAGTGTACATGGGAAAGAAGTCCTTTCTGAGGCTCCTTAGCCATAAACAGAGCACACATACAGTAACAAAAGTATTTTGTATGAATTAAGTGGTGTTTTTGTACAGGATATTAAAGGGAAAAGGAGTAATATAAAAATACAACGTCGCTTCTTCCGAATGTAAAATATTTTTTACGCTCATGCGTGTATGTCTAATTGGAACCTTGTTGAAACGCATATGCGTGTCATCACATTTAGGCGCATGCGAGTATGACTTTGAACTAAAGGTACAGAAAAACACCTGGTTTGGGTTACGGTTGCCTTATCTAATGCTTCCACCCACAAACGTCAGGTGAAAATTTTTAAAAATCATATTCGAAATGAAATATTCATATATTTCTGCTAAAGTCACCATGTTATCTGCTTCAGTATTAATTGTAGAACATATAAAAAATGCATAACTACAGTCAGGTTTTTTATACGTGTACAGTGTACACATGGTGTCCAGTCCAGTCCAATCCACTCAGCAATTGTGCAAGGATACTGTAAGAATGTAGAAAAAAGCACAGAGCATTGAGTTTTATACGTTTTTATTATGAAACGCCTAAATTTGATAACGTCTTCAAGGACCAAGGTCGATTCAAAATGGACCACTGTGGTAGACTTGGTTTTTAAACACCTGTAAATTGACACAGTAGCACAGTACAGTACACATTACAATTCATTAATTTCTGCCACCTGGCGGATACACAAAGAATTGTACCCAAAGAAATCCGAAACCATTAAATTAAAACAGATCAATCGCGGTAAACACAGGGGTGCATGGTGTGCCTGGCATGCCAGGCTGCGCGAATACCACGTGAATACAGCAGAGCACACGAAAACAGCTTATGGGTGCTGGGGACCCCGCGGTGATGAACTTAGTACGTGCTTCCGTGGCTCTGGGTACGTGGGACGCTTATGCAGCAGCGTGGTACGAGTACTCGGACTTCGCAAGGGAGGTGGGGGGAGATGTAGAAGGGGTGGACACCGTAATGCGATTTGTGGTAGCACTGGGGCGCAATGGGCTGGCTTGTAGGTCGGTAGGCAAGAAGCTGAGTGGGGTATCATTCTTCCTGTAGCTAGGCAAGAGGTCAGATGTCACCAAGGGATTTATGGTCAAAAGGGCAGTGGCGGGATTGATGAGGGGGGCCCTGCCTAGCGATACCAGCAGGCCGGTGACCCCGGCGATGTTGGAAAGGCTAGTCCAGATAACCGAGCTAGTCTGTTTTTCAGTTTTCGAAGCAAGGCTGTTTAAGGCAGGATTCACCATGGCGTTGTTCGAGGCATTGCGGGTGAGGGAGCTAGTCTGTGCCTCCAAGAGTGGGGGTGGGGACTTGCAGGCAGGGACGCGGTGCTCAGTGCAGCTTCACATCCGTTGATCTAAAAACAGACCAAGCGGGTAGAGGAGCATGGGTCCCGCATCTAGCGGGATTTGCCCAGTATTGGCGCTTAGGGTATATTTGAGTGCGCAACATGCCAGGGGAGGGCCACTGCTCGTGTATGCGGATGGCTTTCCTTTATCTAGGTACCAGTTCTTGCGGGTGTTCCGGGTCGCCTGGAGCGTGTGGGGTTGGGAGCAGCACAATTTGGGACCCACTTGTTCATGATCGGGGCCGCTACGGAGGCTGCGCGTGCGGGGCTGACGGGGGAGGTGATCCAAAAAATCGGGCGCTGGGAGTCGAACAAGTACCGGTCCTACATCAGGCCCGCGTTAGTCGATTGTCGGGTTGTGCTGGTATGATTTTCTTTCCCCTCCCACCCCTCACAGAGGCAGCAGCAGATGTGTGGATCATCGGCGACTCCCTGATACACTGGGCAGAGAGGTGGGCAGCATGGCGGCCGTGCGGACCGAACCTCGGTTTGCTTGTCGATCAGGCGAAGGTGTTCTGATGGGGGAGAGGTGGCTGCGGTGGTGCCAGCTGCTCCTGCGGCTTTTGGTGCTGGGCAGGGATAGGATGCCGCAGATCATGCTAATTCATGCGGGAGAGAAGGTCATGGCGGCGGTGCGGTCGGTGGAACTAATAGAGTCCATTACGAAGGACTTGGCGCAGTTATTTGCTCATCAGCTGGCGGTACAAGTTATATGGTCAGACATTGTCTTCAGGCAGGCCTGGCGGGCGCTAGGGTGCTGCGCTCGGTAGACAGGGCACGGAAGGTGAATAGGGCAGTAGGAACATTTGTGGCGCAGTGCAGGGGCTGGGAAATCAGGCATTCGGATTTTGATTCTAACTCAGGGGGGTTACTCAGGGCAGATGGGGTACACATGTCACCTTCTTTGTAAAAGTGTTGCACTTCCTACCACCAGAGTGCCGGTGTTTTTCACCTATATATTCGGTTTGATTTTCATGTATTCTCAGTTTTCATTGAGGGTTGTGTAACAATTCTATCATTATGTTACTAACTTTGTTTCTCTTTTGTTTCTCTTTCATTCTAGAGAATAAACATACCCTCTTTGGATTGTTTGATTTTAGATTTACTTTGTTATTATAGGTGTTTTTTCTTATTTATTTAATAATAAAATATGTTTAAGGATTTTAAGTATATTGTATAAATGTATTTGCAATTTATTGATGTTGCCACATTGTGATCAGCTGTGAAACACACTTATGATTGGTTAACATTTTCCCTCTGATGGGGTATATTAGTTGCCCTTTTTCTTTACTTTATCTTCCCTGATGAAGTATTCAATTACGAAACGCGTTGGAATTTGCGATATCTTCTGTGCATGTTCTTTGATTCATGGTTATACCAGTCACACTGTAAGGTGTTATCTATTGACACTCTGATCGCACGGGCTGCAGCATAAGCAAAGGAGTCGATCTGACATCATCATCAGTTGCCGAAGGACCATCACGTGCAACCAGTGTTTCTAACAGTGTGGAGGGACTACTCAATGGCACACACAGATGGGGGAAGACTAGCAGACAAGGACCGAGGCCACCAGCAGGAGTTGGTGTTCCGTGGATAAGGGATCCTACACACTTTATCTGGCTTTACCCGTGGAATTCGATGCAGTGTGGTAGATGCTGTTTGTGGTAACATGTCCCTAACATGTCATGCTCACATGTCTTTCTTGATGTATGTGTAAAATGTACCCACTGATATATACAGGCATACCCCGGTTTAAGGACACTCACTTTAAGTACACTCGCGAGTAAGGACATATCGCCCAATAGGTAAACAGCAGCTCATGCATGTGTCTGTCAGCATGTCCTGAACAGCAATATCGGCTCCCTACCTATACCGAAGCTGTGTACAAGCGGGACACTATAGTGCCTGTTACAAATGTGTTATTTACATCAGTTATGCACGTATATGATGATTGCAGTACAGTACATGAATCGATAAGTGGGAAAAAGGTAGTGCTTCACTTTAAGTACATTTTCGCTTTACATACATGCTCTGGACCCATTGCGTACGTTAATGCGGGGTATGACTGTATTTTTAACTAGGACATGCGCCTACATTGCAATCTTGCTGTATTGTTGTTCCCCAGTTGGTTGGACAAAAGTGTAGGGTGTGCTGGATCAGCTACTTGGCTCTGCCCTGCCGCTCTGCTCACTCCAGCTGGTCGGCCCCTCTAGGTGAAGTTACTGTAGTCACAGATGGTTTGCCAACTGTGGAGATGCTGGATCAGCTGCTCCACTCTGTTTGCCTCTCAAGTCGCGTTCGTCAGTCAGTCTCTCCAACTGACGTCACCACTATCAGCTGTGGGACCTCCGCAAGTATGCTCCGTTATGTTAACCCTACGCGTTTCAAGACATGAATGTCTCTTCCTCAGAGGTGTTGTGAAATGTTAGTCCTCGGCTGCTATTTATCACACACAGCCCTAATTGTTTGTGGATTATGATCTTCTATGATTGGACCGCCAGTGAATTAATCAGTGTCAACATGTTCATCTGAAATCCTTGTTTAAGACACATTGGTCAGCACATATTAAACATACAGTATTAAACGCATTGTAATGTAAATAGTATTCTTCAAAGGGATAAAGAAATTGTGTTGCAATATACAGATTGAATACTTCTTCAAGATGTTGTGTAATTCTTAGATATAAACTGTAACAAATGTTGCATTTGGAAACATACTATCAGTAAACAAGAGTAGATACTCCCAATTTTCAAATCAAAATTATCATGACATAAAAAAAACTATAATTAAAGTCATGTTTATTATATAGTGGCTGACGCCACTAATTAGAGCCCCGAAGAAGCACACAGGCGCAAAATTAAATAGACTCTACCTCCAAAAATACTCTATACAACACGTGGAGAGACACCTGGTAAATAATTTGAATATATATATTCCAATGATTTCACTTAGCATATTTGCCAATATCATGTGTGTTCTAGGGTTGGGCGATATACCAATATATTAAAATATCGCGATAACAGAATTTCCCGGTGTGCATATATGGGAGATTACCTGTTATCGCGATATTACTGGATGCTGGTGCAGTGAGATCAGCTTTGTAGCTGCTGCTGTGCTGTCTCTCTGCCTCTCGCTCCCTCCCTCCCAGGTTTTGAATGCTGACTCAGAGGGAGGGGGGAAGCTTTGCTCATTCTTTTTGTTAACCCTTCCACCACACCCTCCCCCTGGGACACTTAACCCCTTTCCCACCCTCCCCCTTGGGTACTTGACCCTTTCTTCTCTCCCCCTTAGGACCCTTAACCCCTTCCTCTATCTACACTTGGATCCTTAACCTGCCCTCCATCCATTCCTGCACTTCACCTTTTCTCACCTACCTACACTGCTTCCATTACTCTCCCTCTTTATGAAAATGTTAAAAATCAATCAATTCTTGATTGTCGAAAAATCTGTTTAACATTTTTAACATTTTAGAAGTGAAAAGTGTTATTAAATGGATGGAATATCTCGAGTGAGAGTGAAGGGAAGAGGGGTGGATGGATGAGGGGGATGTTAGGGTGATGGGAGCAGTGCAGGTGAGAAACAGTGAGGTGCAGACATGGAGAGCGTTTGGGAATAAAAGTCTCTTTGTTGTTGTAATTCTAAAGAAAGTGTATTTCATTTGAGAACACATTTTTTAGATTTACTAGAATATTTTCCAACTATTATTTTAACAAATGTATCTCAATATATATGGCTGTCAGGATACATTTCTTAATATCCTTATTGTGGTGAAAAGTTTGATATCGCTCAACCCTAGTGTATTCACTGATTACATAGTTACATAGTAGATGAGGTTCAAAAAAGACGTAGGTCCATCAAGTTCAACCTATGCTAAATTTAGACAACAGATACTTTATCCTATATCTATACTTACTTATTGATCCAGAGGAAAAGTAGAAAAATGGAGAAGTAGAGCACTGCAAAAAAGCAAAAGGGCTGGAGGTAAAAAATAAACTATTTATTGGACATATGTGCCAAAATAACAAAACACACAAATTAAAACTCTGACGCGTTTCCCGCCGTGGAGTCGCTTTATCATTTGATAAAGCGCCTCCACGACGGGAAACGGGTCAGAGTTTTAATTTGTGTGTTTGATATTTTGGCACATATGCCCAATAAATAGTTTATTTTTTGACTCCAGCCCTTTTGCTTTTTTGCAGTATTCTACTTCTCCATTTTTCTACTTTTGCTCTATTCCCTGGTATGGAAGCACGCCGACCGATATGAGGGGCCATGCAGCGGCTTGTTCATCGTGAGGATCCCTCCATAACAGCTGCAGGGGACCTTTTTCTGACCAGGGGCTCCAGCCATCCAAATCTACGCCGAGGGAAGAGGACGTCGGGGGAGGAGTATCATCTGAGAGGTTGGGACCGTTCATTCGGCCCCCCACGAGCCGCCACCCCTATACGGAGTTTGATGGGAACATCGTTGGAGGTCCCACAGGCCCCCGGTGAGTACTCCGTTATTACCATCAGGCCGAAGATCCCAGGTTACCACTACCCCCGTAGGGGCAGAAGGAAGATCGGACCTCCAGGTTCTCCAGGCACAGGGGGTGATACATTGTATGGGCGGCCCTCCACAGACAGTTATCTCCCCGGTGGATCAAGGTGAGGTGGTTGCTATACCATCCATTTTCCCCTGGTCAGTTCATATGGTTCACAGCCTTTATTATTTATACATCGGTACTTTATTTATTTATTTATTGCATATTATTGATCATACTATTTAAACACTGCAGTATTTAGGCAGCATCAACGTTGGGGACATCCCCTCCTCTTTCTCTTTATTGATCCAGAGGAAGGCAAACAAAAAACCCCATTAAGGGGAAAAATTAATTCCTTCCTGACTCCAAGAATTGGCAATCGGATTAATCCCTGGATCAACATCCTTCAAATGTATACTTATTTGGTATATCCCTGTATACCTTTCCCATCTAAAAAGATGGCCAACCTTTTTTTGAACAAATCTATCGTATCTGCCATCACAGTCTCCATGGGTAATGAATTCCAAATTTTAACTGCCCTTACTGTAAAAAACCTTTGTTGCTGGTGAAATTTCCTTTCCTCCAACCATAAGGGATGGCCCCGAGTCCTTTGTACTGCCCGTGGGATGAATAGTTATTTTGAAAGCTCCTTGTATTGTCCCCGAATATATTTGTATATAGTTATCATATCCCCTCTTACACGCCTCTTTTCTAATGTAAATAAATCTAATTTAGCTAGCCTCTCCTCATAAGTTAGATTGCCCATTCCCTTTATTAATTTAGTGGCTCTTCTCTGCACTCTCTCTAGTTGCATAATGTCTTTTCTTAGGATTGGTGCCCAAAATTGTACTCCATATTCAAGGTGTGGTTTTACTAATGCTTTGAAAAGGGGCATAATTATGTTTACTTCCCTTCCATCCATTGCCCGTTTGATGCAAGATAAGATCTTGTTTGCCTTTGCAGCTACTGCATGACATTGGGCACTATTGCTAAGCTTGCTGTCTACAAGCACTCCTAAATTCTTCTCCATCAAGGATTCCCCCAATATATCTCCATTTAATTTGTAAGTCGCCTTTTTATTCTTGCATCCCAAATGCATAACCTTACATTTATCTGTATTAAAACTCATCTGCCATTTACCTGCCCATGTTTCCAGTCTCTCCAAGTCCTTCTGAAGAGAAATTACATCCTGCTCTGATTCTATTACTTTACACAATTTAGTATCATCAGCAAAGATGGAGACTTTGCTCTTGATCCCAACCTCAACGTAATTAATAAACAAGTTAAAAAGCAGGGGTCCCAGTACCGATCCCTGAGGTACTCCACTCACGACTTTAGCCCAACCTGAAAAAGTTCCATTTATGACATCGTCAACTTTAGTTAATCACTCATTATCACCAACAACGTTTTAGTTAACTCCCTGCTCTTTACGAGAAAAAAGGTTAATTAAGTTATGTTATTGTCCTTTGAAGGTACGTGGTAAGGATAAACGTGAAGTTAGGTTAAGTCACTTAGTGGAGTTTTGTGGATCAGGGCATTGTACTGTATCTTTATATTTCGATTTATACAGTGATGTATTCAGATTTAAGCAGAAGAATACACACGAATACACAAGCACCCACTATTATGCTGTATGTAATAGTTTTCTGTATTTATCTTCTTAATATGCAATGTTTGTGTTCCCTAATTATAATTATTTCTATGTAATGGTTTCTTCCTAAAGGGGAAATCCCCTGTAAAAAAAAAAAAAAAACATTTCTTCATAACGTTTGAATGGGCATCCCCTCCACATTCCTTCAACCACCTCCAAAAATGTGTGGTCCTTTCAAAGTGAGAGAAAGTCCCTGTGAACATCTCTACTGCCTTAAATAGAACAACATGTCAGAATCAGATGAATTCCAGTGTGCTGATCTCACTGTCCTCAACTAGGATTTAGGAGGAAGAGCCAGTAGTGAGGATGAGACAAGCAGTGGATTATTGGAGAGAAATGAGCAACTATAAAGTTTCACTAATATAATGGCACTCCTCAAGACTAAAATGTATAATTTTGTTTTAGAAAAGATTTAGGGCCAGATCTACAGAGCTCCATTAAGTCAGGGCTCATAACGTCACATTACCTAAACCAGTAACGGACGTTGTTTTCCCTGAGGTTAACACACATAGACAAAGCTAGTTATATGCAAAAAGAATGGAAGTTGTTTACCTCATTAGCATACTGTAGGCTTAATATCATATTAGCACAACATTGATTTACCTTCTAATAACGTGACATAAAGAATGTCTTACGTAAAGGTGGCGTTACTCCCACCCAGACCCTGAAATATGTGTTTTGCTGGAGAGAAGAAAGAGAGATAGAGGACTACTAGTTTACTAGAGTAATTTATGTAATTTGAATATTCTTTGCATATACAAATTAACATATTTCCCAGATATCTTAGGTGTATCTCAGTTTTGTTCATAGATATCTCTCCACTTGTTGTATAAAGTAGTATTTGGGGAGGTATATAAGTCACTGGATACGCGCTCTCCAGATGGGAGTAATGCCATATTAAATCCCTTTGTGGATAAGCATTGTTAGTGGGAACACCACATTTACATATAAATATTGCTAAAGCCCCTTATAGTTAACACAATGCTTTTTCCGGACAAAAGCAGGACTAAACATGCTGTTATTCAGCTTTGAAGACATATGTTAAAGATAACATGACGTTAACTCATAAAACGTAGCTCTTGGTATCTGACCCTTAAAGTAGTGTAGTAAATTAGCCATTCTTTAATAGGATGTTTAGATCAAGGTTCATTTACATTTTAAATACAGTTATCACAATAAGGTGACAAGATAAGTGTGCAGATGTAGCGCCTAGTGATAGTGACGTAATTTACTGTAGCGTAACTTTCTTTCAGGAATAGGAGCTCTAGACACAATTTGCCTTAAGTGCTTACAGAGTAATTAATGAGAATTATAGTTTAAGGAGATAACGTAACATAAGTGTAGGGCTTGAGTGCACTTATGCTATGCCAACTCCGTAAATTATAGTTCTCATTAGTGACTCTGTAAACACTTGTAGCTAAACAAATTGTGTAATAAGTCCATATTCCCGAATGGAAGTTACGCAAAATGTACGTAAATTGCGTAGCTACAGATGCAGCGGCCATTATTGAAACACTTCACACGGTTTATACCTCGGAATACCCATGTCATGGCGCGGGATTTCTTCCAACCATACCACCTTAAGACTCGAGTGAAGGCGAGTGCAGAAAATGGCATTTTAGTGTTCTGGTTTTTAAACACCTGAAATTGACACAGTAGCACAGTACTGTACTGTACACATTACAATTAATTTCATTGCATTTAATTGCACACAATCCATGAAATTCAAACAAAGCAACCGCGATAAACATGTGTGCCTGGGGCGATTGGCGGCGTTAATGCCGCGTGGAGTACAGCAGCGCACACAAACGGCACCGTAATTTGTTTGAATAACGGCCGCTGCATCTGTATAGTGGTAAGTTTTAAAAGAAAAATGCTTTAGACGCAGTGCTACAGTTCTGACACAAAGAAACACTGGCTAAATCCAAACCAAAACAGACAAATGGATACAATAAAATTTGTACATTTAGTATGGTAGAAAAAAATTCTTGAGTTCTTGCTCTACCACACCTTAAATACATTATAGTGGGTGGGTTCTACAGATCTTGCTTTCAATCAATATATATGACAATTATTAGTAGACTTTAGCGGAACTTTAGCACAATTGGAAAAAGAGAACAAAATCAGATAAATATCATATTATAATAACTAAACAAACTAATATTTGTTGGATGCCATTAACTTATTTGATGCTTCATTATCTTATAGAAGAATAGACTGTTATGTAAAGATGTGTGTTACAATAATTAATGATTAAAAATTTGACCTGAATAGTCTAACCATCAAAGCCACTGCATGCTTCTTCTCTCAAACAGAGAGTTAGACGTAGCCACACACAAGCACCAAAAAAAAAAAAAAAAACTCTGGAAAACAGGGATCCCCATTAAATAACTAATTCCTAATCTGTTGAATAATTTTGCCCAATCACAGCCTTACATCTCGGACACATTTCTTTTCATCAGTTGCATCATCTCCCAAATGCCCATTTTATTCCCTCGTAATCACTACCCCATATAGCAACATCAAAAGAACTACAGCAAAGTTCACATGTTAGCCCCACAATAGTATTTCTGGATGGGGAGGCAGTGCCAGCGGAGTAAGCGGCTATGCAAGTGGTTATACAATTCTAGAGATACAGCTTTGAGCACATTTTGTAGGAATCAGATGACGAGCTTAATATCGTGCCATCGGAACACAAATTGGCATCAATGTCAAGGAAAGCTTAGCTGGAAAAACAAGATTGCAGTCATAAAATACATATTAAGCGGATGAGGTTATTATTGAAGATCATTTTAATGTGTGGAGTTTTTTGCTTGATGTTACATAGTTACATAGTAGATGAAAAAAAGACATATGTCCATCAAGTTCAACCTATACTAAATTTTGACGACTGATACTTATCCTATATTTGTATTTACAGTATTTTGATCCATAGGAAGGCAAACAAAAAAACCCTGTGAAACATTCAATGATGTCTCAGAGGGGGGAAAACGAAATTCCTTCCTGACTTCAAATAATGGCAATAAACTTACTCCCTGGATCAACATCCTTCCCATGTTTACTTATTTGGTATATTCCTTTCCTTTCTACAAAAGATTGTAACATTGTAACTTCCCTTTCTTTAAAGATCCGACAACTTTAACAGATTATCCTGTGTCGTTTGTATTACCCTTGCAATGAATAATGCTTTTGAAAGCTCTTTGTATTGACCCTGAATATATTTGTATATATAGCGTGTGGCGCTTGCTGAGTTTAGTTCCTGCAATGTAAATTGTCACATCCCCGCTCACGTGCTCGTGCATGGGCACGTAAGCTCTCCCAAGCTTGGTGCTTGGGGAGACAATTCAGTTTGAGTTTAGAGCGCAGAGTAGGGTCACATGACCCTGCTCTGAACAATGGGGATAGAGAGGCAGTATAGTCTGAGCAGAGAGAGGTGGAAGCGGGGAGGCTGAGCGGAGAGAGGTGGAAGCGGGGGGGCTGAGCAGAGAGAAGTGGAAGCGGGGGGGGCGGGGAGAGGAAGGGTGGAGGGGGGGGGGCTGAGCGGAGAGAGGTAATGTAATGTAAACACATCTAAATTAGCTAGCCTCTCCTTATACAGTAAGTCAAATTTACCATCCCCTTTATTAATGCAGTGGCTCTGCTCTGCACTTTTTCTTGTTCAATAATGTATTTTTTATGGAGAGGTGTCCAAAACTGTACTCCATATTCAAGATGTGGTCTTGCTAATGCTTTATACAGAGGCATAATTATGCTTACTTCCCTCCCATATGTTCCCTGTTTAATGTAGATCTTGTTTGCCTTTGCAGCTACTGAATTACCCGGGTCTAAATTCCTGCTGACCTCCTCAAAGAAACTAATAATGTTAGTTTGGAATGACCTATCCTTCAAAAATCCATGCTGACTATTACTACTAATTTTGTACTGTATCCCATTAGGTATCCCGTTCTAAATCTTCAAGTATCTTCTCCCGTTCTAAATCTTCAAGTATCTTCCACACTATTGATGTCAGGTTTACAGGTCTGTAATTCCCTTGAATATTAAATGTAATGGTTTGGCTATTACTGAACTTATCACCTTAAGAACCCTTGGGTGCATGCCATCGGGGCCATTTGCTTTATTTACTTTAATTTCATCAAGCCATCAATGCACTTCTTCAAACCAATTATTTGTTAAGACAGAGGTCTTGGCATCCTCCTGTGGCACTATTTTTGTAATGGATTCTTCCTGGTAAATACAGATGCAAATCATGTGTTTAATACCTCTGCTTTTTCTCTATCTCTAATAATTTGCCTGCAAACTGCAAAGCGTTTGTCTCCTCAAGCGATTTGAAATTTTGTTATTCACACACGACGGCCGCATCACGTGATTTGCATGGGTCAATCACAGTGCATCATCAACCAACCAACCTAGACATGTCTCCCTGCACTAGCGCTACAAATCTCTTTGGCATGTTCACATGTAGCACGGAGACGCCGCTACGATGACATCACCGGATCGCTTTGCAGCTCTGCAATTTTTGGTATAATTAAGGCGTTAGGAAGATATTAACCCCTTTTGTGCCTGTGGTAAATATTGGTAGCCTCAGGCATCAAAGGGGTTAATATATTTTCTGCCATAGGGCGATGTAATAACTCTTGATACATAAAACTATGGTAGAAGTATATAAGATTCCCCATCCAAAGGGCATTGATAAATAGGAGTTAATTATTGCAAATTTTTATATTATACCCAGTCATTTTCACCACAATGTTGATGACTTGTAGGTGCGATATTAATTCTAGTTTAGCAGGTTTGATGACTCCAGGCCAATGTTTACTTTAACATCTTATGCGTGATGTGTTACCTCTGTCAAGCACTGCATGTATGGTTGATGTAATATACATAAAAATACAATACAACTATTTTCACATGTTATTACATTAATAGTGTGGAATGCATTGCTCAGTGATTAAGGTACTGGTCTTGCATAAAGGGCAGGGATTTACTTTCCTATTGTCTGATTTTGTTTATTGCACTTCTCTGTAATGTTTTATTTGTGTCTGCGCCACTTAACACCTTTGAATTTGTATATATTCTTGGTAAATTGTGTCATGTACATTTACAGTATATATCAATGTATTGTTGTAAAATATCTTTAGCATAAAAAAAATTGAAGCCCAAGGAAGTTTTATTATTTAACCATATAAAAAATAACGTTCATCTTACAAATCAGATGTAGTTTTGTCTGAAACTACCCTAAAAATAAAATGTTTGCAATAACAAGCAATAGCAAATATTACTACACAATCTCAATATTCTAATGCTTTTTTTTACTTCGAAAACAGAGTCCCAAAAATTGTTGTAGACATCCATTAATTACAGTATATTATGCCCATTCAGAGCCTCTTTAAATCTACAAACATTAATACACAGAAAGCACCACTTATTTCTTGATTATTTCTGTAAATGTTAAGGTAGTATTAATAAGTAGGACACACCTTTACATGAAATTACAAGTCTGTCTATTGGATAAGAATACATTATATTTTCTCCCTGAGAAGACATTTAAGGGGGCTGTAGGTGTATAGAATAAATGCTCTATACAGTATTAATAATGCTCACCAGTCAGATATTCCAGCACAGCAGCCATGTACACAGGTGCCCCAACCCCAATTCTGTATTTAGGATGTCCTCTTTTAATGTAACGTAGCATCCTCCCTACTGGAAATATGACTCCAGCCTTCGCGGAGCGCGAAGTTTTCGTGGTCTTCTTTTTCCCACCTCTGCTCGACATCTTGGTTGTGTCTGATCAGTAAATTCCACACTGCAATAAAATGGAAACATGGACCGCATGGTCAAAAACTATTATTATCACTGCCACTTATTTCAAAACCACTCTCAAATTCAGCAGATCAGCACAATGGAAGATGAAAGACAGTAAAACATCAGTATAAGTCAATAGCAGCCAGGGGTGCGCAAATTTTTCCATCTGCGCACCCCTGTTTGCTCTCCCCCCCTGCTCGCGCCCCCTCCCTCCCTTACCTTGTCTCCAGCGTTTCAGACGTCGTGACATCATGTGACATCGCATTTCCAACGTGACGCCATGTGACCCCGTGGTGTCATTTCACCAGAAGCCACCAGAGAGAAAGTAAGGTAACTTACAGAGGCCTTGCACGCGCCCCACCAGCATTTCATTAAAATGCTTTGGGGAAGAGCGCAGCGACTATGTAAGCATTGCGACCCCCCCACCCCCCCGAAAATGTTTCGCCTCTTGTGCATCCCTGCTATAGACAACCACACACTACAGTAGTTACTTCAGAATGATAGACAGTTCTACTATTTTGGCCACCGGTGGAGATACTGGAGATAGGAATCAATATGTACATAATTTCACATTAATCATTTTGTCAAGAGTAGAAACCCGATAGCGGAATTTTGCAATAAAGTAGGTAATTGGAGTAAAAAAAACACAAAGCAAAGTTAGCTTATAAAATGTTTTACCTTTTAAGCAGCTATCCTGCTTTCCTTTTCCCCCCTTTAAATAGATTTGAAGCACTGGCTCTCCGGGGACCCCCTGCTTCCGGAGATACTTGCCTCCATAGGGGGTGCTGGTAGCAACTTCAGCAGGACTGTGTGTGGGGAACATACTGTAATGGCGGCTTAAATGTTCCGTGTGACATAGGATGACCAGATTTTAAAAGTTCAAAACTGGGAAACATTAAAAAATTATTTGTACAACAAATTGTATCACTAAAAAATAAATATAATAGTATTTGTATATGGTCCTGGATGTTTGGCCGCGCGACCAATCCACGCCTGCAACCAGCACTCACTGCAGGACACGTCGCCGCACAACATTTGGCCGCGAGCCCAGAGCCATCTTTAAATGTTCCACTTGTCACCACTCCCCGCTGCTTATGTTGCATGGCGGCCACTGCTCATGTGAATGTGCCGGAGTATCAACGCTTTGAGTGCTGCGATCCCCCCGCTCCTACACGCTATATTTAAATGTCCCACGGATATGAGTGGGGGGATCGCAGCACTTGGAGTGGCGGCCGTCCAGCACCTTCACATGAGCGGCGGCAGCCACGCAACATGAACGGTGGTGAGTGGTGACAAGTGGGACATTTAAACTCGGCGCCAGGCTCATGACCAAATATCAACTGGCGACGTGCCCGGCGGTGAGTGCATGTGCTCGCGGCCAAACATCCCGTTAAGTTTGTCTAATAATCCCCATTTACAGTATGCTGTATTATTCATTCTCCTACCTCCTTCTCTCTCTTTCTCTCTTTCTCTCCCCTGACATTCTCTCCCTTCTTTCTCCTGCTATTCTCTCTCCCTTTTCTCCCTCTCACCCCCCCCCACCCCCCTCCCGTTGCCATTCTCTCTTCCTCCACCCGCCCCCTGCCCCGGGTGTGGCTGGTGGATTTTTACGTGGGGGGCAAGTGAATTCTATCATCCTTGATATTAGGTGGCCACTGGCCCCCATATACACATCTCTGTGGCTGCATGCTTCTCTCATATCACAGTAGCTCCGTTCTTGGTTGTGTCTGATCTGTAAGCCCAGAAATGTGTGTGTTTTAAACTAATTGTCGGAACACCGGGACAATTGCACCAATTCCGGGACTGTCCCTGTTAAACCTGTGCTTCTGGTCACCCTAAATTAACGGCCGTGACGTCATCCCTTGCAGCTTCCTATTGGCTCGCGTGACCAGACCTTAAAACCTCCCAAGCTGCTACCAGCGCCCACAATGGAGGTATATATCTCAGGTGGACAGGGGGTCCCTGGAGCTGAAATTAATGTGGTTCAGCTTCAGAGACCCCCTGCTTCCCAGCTATTGAAAAAAACATGTTCCTCTTTAAACCAATAGCGTATAATTAGGGGAGCCCATCACTTAGACAAGGAAACTTCAAAAAGCATTCTGTTCTGTTTTCGGAAGATTTTATGCTATATGTATGCAGTATAAACACAATGAGAATTATTTACATTACTAGGCCTGTAGTATAAATGCAGGTCCGCAAATATAAAGTTATTAGTACTTCTTATTCTCTAATACAATCAAACCACATCTAGCCCACATCAGAGTACACTATCACAGAAAAGCAGAATCAATAGCTCACTGAAGTGTGCAGTCCCTGTAGAGTAAACTAACAGCAGTGGATACGTCTGAACATATAGCAGGATTAAAAAAAACAGACAAGTAATTTATTCATCAAATTTGAAAGTAACATTTTTTTCTTTGCAGTTACAAAACAGACTTTGAAAAGGCTAAAAGAAGTGTGATTATCAATCAGTGATAACAATATCGGAGCTATGGCTGAACATCTCAATGTCTGGGGGCAAGTTAGAAAAAGAGTCAATCAGAAGTGATAGGGCAGAAAAAAAGGTAATACAATCCAGCCTAATTTCCAGGTTACATGTTTATAAATATGGTTAGGAAGAACAACAACCAACTAGTTTTAATCTCTGAAACATATCACTGGCATTAGGTTAACTTGGACTTTCTATTTTGTGAGACACTGTGTGAACATCTACTGACCCATGCTATTCACAACCAATTACTTCAACATCACAAAGGGATAGAAAGAAAGGGACAGTACCTACAGAGAAGTAAACTCTCGGGTATTATATAAAACTGTACTTTTATTGAATGCAAAAGTATCCTTCATTCTTCATAGGGGGGGATGACAAGGATGAGGAGATAGACTGACCGAGGAGCCTAACGGAGGGGCTGAGGAGTGGAGAGGGGGGGTGTCTAACAGAGATGATGAGGAGTGGGGGGAGGGAAGCAGCTGAGTAGGGTGGGGAGGCGGGAGCTCCAACTGGGCGTCTGAGCCTGAGGAGTGGAGGTCTGACCGAGCGGCTGTTGAGCAGGGGGCAGAGGAGGTGGGTTCAGACTGGTTGGTGCAGGCCGGGGGCGGTTGGGGCATGGCCTGGGCTGTTAAGGACCTGGGGCAGTGGAAAAACTGGGCCCCATAGCCAGCTGGGGCATAGATGTTGCCCGCGGGAGGGATGGCAGCTAGCGACTGGCGGTATACATGGGGAGTGAGCGGCTAGCAGGACTGTTGATGGCCTAAAGGGAGCAAGAAGAATTCGGGGTTTCAGGCCCACTACCTTATATCTGCTGCCCCCAACACTACTGTAGTGCCCATGGTTATTCTAACACAAACCAATGGCAATCGCCAAAAAGCCCCAGGTACACTGAGGTGCATGCTGGATACATGCCTTAAACTAGACCCAGCATTTCTGCATTGATTAATGGCCCATCAGATTAACAGCGGGGGTTCATGGCAGTCCCATTCAAACTGAATGGGACTGCCAGGGACCCCTGCTGTGTTCATCCTATGGGTCATTAGTCAATGCAGAAATGCCTTAAACTTGCCTTAAACTAGCCAGGTTACACCCAGCACATACCCAGAATGTAACCGGGCTAGTTTAAGGCAAGCTTTAGAATACTTGTGGTCTCGTCTGTACTTCCTCATGTTCTTCACGTGGCACTCAATAATGTTGATTCACTGGCTTTGCATCTAATCCCATGCTGTGCTTAAAAGCTGTGTTAACAGCGAGCATTATCTTATAAGGGTTCCATGTCGCTTTTAGCCTCCCTATAGAGTGAATACAGGGTATATGCTCTGAGCAATAAAGTACTGATTATTGTGCCTGCAGCAACACTGTAGCTGCGCTGCTGTGTTCGGATCCCTTCACAGCAGCAGTGAGGCTCCACCTTCCTGATAGTGCAACAGCCTTGCCTCCTGCTTTATGCCATACTTATGTCTTCTACACCAGTGTCCCCTATACAGTTATCATATAGGTTTGCCCCACGACCATAAGTCAGGGTATCTACCTCTGGCATAGCCACACAGGTCACTGCAGGTTAACACACTCCTGCAGACTGGCACCCAAAGGGTCACCTGAGGTCACTCTGACACTGTGTATGGACATATGAATTTGACTGATGAGCCCAGCTGTTTGCACACTACTATCACTGATACACATATTATATTTGTTTTATATGTTATCAGCTACCACTGGTCACTTTGACTAAGTCTCACCGGGTCTATTCAGTAATTACTCCTGCGACCTGTAGCCCCAGTACCTACCAGGGCACACCCATAGTAATCAGTCATTACACAGATCCACACCAGGATTTCTGTACTGTTCTGGTACCAGCGCTTTATTAAAACTGTCTGGTATATACACAATAAGTCTGATCCGGAGCCAACATGGCTATCAATTATTAGGATCAACCTACCTCCAGTACGTTGTTCTATCATCCACATTTTAAAATATTGATATTAATAAAGATTATGTTTTAATTCAATCACTATTCTCCAGAGTGTGAACTTGAGTGCTATTTCGGGTTCTTTCTCTCCCTATTCATTATTGTGTTCATAACCCTAGCACCGTTCACAACCATTTACATTTGTGGCTGACGCAGTGGCTCCCCTAACACCCTTATATTTTTTTAGAACAATATTTATGGAATTTATTATATTAAGGGAACCAAGTTATCTCACTTATTGTCATACTGCATATTGCTAGTTACTGTATAACCATGTATTAATGACAATTAAAAATAGCAATAATGAAATAAGGGCTAGATGCAAACGATAAAAAGATTTAATGGGCACAGATGCAAATACAAAAAGGTAAAAACCGCAAACGCATTTCATGCTGTAAGAAGCGCTTTATCAAAAAGTTGACAATTGAATCTGAGAATTTTTGAATTACGTTCAGTGTATTTCTAAACAAAAGCAAAATACAATATAAATATTTCATTTGTGGTTAGTCTTCTGTCAACTTAAATATAGTATTCTGGTCTTTTATTGTTCAGGTTCCTCATTACAGATTGTACTAGTGTATGATAATATGCTAATATTAACATACTACTATAGTTCTTAAATATTTTATTGTTTTTGCCTTTCACACCAACATTATACTGCAATTATTAAATGGCAATAATAATTTGCGGGTTGCAATGCCCTATACTAAAGTGACCTGTGGATAAGTGACAGAGTTAATCCTGGAGTTGAACTATGTTGGAAAGGAGGATAGCTATCAACTACTCAAGAAGACGCAACACTCTTCTATCAACATTCCAGTGCACTAACACTCATACATTGTTTATTTTTCACATCTTACTCTTATCCTAACATCATTCACAGTCCCTCACACATGTCTCAACACTCTACTAATACTATTATCACTGACATGCCTCCTCTACTATTTATATTTGCCCTAACCTCATTTCTTTCCACAAATTCACTTTTCTTTCTTCCAGTCCCATTATTTCTCTAACACCGTTCATATATCTCCATCTCTCCTTCCTTCTCCACTTCTCCGTTCACAGGAACTCTTTTCTTACCTGTGCCCTCTGACACTACTCATCAATACACCCTGCACTAAAACACACCCCTACAAATCCTCCTCACACATTCTATTTCTTTCCAAGCTTCTCCTCCTTGTTTCTGGGTATATCTCTCCCAATTTTGGCCCCTGCCTTATTTTTACATGCTCTCATCCTTGCCTCCCACATCTAACTTATCATCCTCGTGGTGTAAAAACCTCTGACCTCATACCCATCCCGTCACCCTCTCTCCCCTATCCCATTCTCCTGTGCCCTCTGGAATGCACGCTTCTTTCTAACAAATTCATCTCTGTGCATGACTTATTTTTCTCTCACTCTCTCCTGCTTTTGGCTACAGACGAGACTTGGCTCACTCAGTCTGACTCTGAAAGGTGCTTTCTCTTATGGTGGCCTTTCATTCTTCTACACTCGGCGCCCTGATGGCAGGGCTACTCCTCTCCTCAATCTGCCACTACTGATACCTTCCTATATTTGCCTCCTTCTTATCCTTCCTTTGAGGCTCACACTGTCCAGCTTTTTCTTCCTCTCCTTCTCCACATGGTGGTCGCCCTCCTAGTGTCTCTGTAAGTTCACCCTACTTGCCACTTAGATTGTAAGCTCTTCGGGACAGGGACTCCTTTTCCTAATAGAGAAAGGGGGAGGGGGCACCAAGATGACTGACGCTCTGGTAAAGAAGGTTGTCAGGAACTCACCAGGTAAGATATAAAAACTTCTTTAATGACCTACATAAAAATGAACAAGGAAAGGAACAGGACTCCTCCTCCCACGCGTTTCACACCCACTATGGCGCTTTGTCACTCCTTTTCCTAATGTTACTTTTATGTCTGAAGCGCTTATTCCCATTATGTGTTATATTATTATGTCTCGTGTATTACTCCTATGAAGCACGATATAAATAAAGACATACATAATAATAATAATAATAAATGCATGAGAAAATTTTCATTTACACAAGGGGAAACTGTTTAGCAAGGTATATCTAATGTATGAATGGTCTACTTATTCTCTATTTTCATCCTATTTGTTCCTTAAATGAACATTAAAATATTTGTCTTTTTACTTCTATGGCTTTTATTTTATGAATCTGGCAAAAGTAGTGCAATTCTGGGGCAAAAATAATTCTCCAGATGTACCAATAAAAAACATTATACAGTATTGGTCTGATTTTCCCTTTGATACGCTGTATGGTGCACTTTTTATGCCCAAAAATTCCACCACATTTCCCTTGATACATACTGTAGACCTATATAATTAAACATTTCAGACATTCAAAGTTTAACCCTTTTGCTCTCTACAATGCATTGATGAACGATGGGAAAGGTTAACAAATGGACACGTGTATGCAGGTGTAAAAATCGTGTGAACGTTAAAAGCTTACTTTTTCCATGTGTGCCATGAAACACAAATACATCACGTTGGACTAAATATGAGGTTAATTACATTGTTAATTTGACTGCAAGAAATTGTTAAATTACACTTGCTGAAGTACTTCTGAAACAAGATGCCTCCAAATGTTTGGGCAAATAAATGGAGAAAATCCCTTTTGTGCTTATGCTACTTTCCTATCCATGAACAGATTTCGATATTTAGTTTGATAAGAGGAATTGTTCCAAAACACTGCTATTTAGTGCAGATTTCTTATACAGTACCATCATTATTTCGTTGTCAAACTGATGGAGAAGAGCTAGTTGATAAGAATTATTACTGAAGCAAGGAAAGTAAGTAGGATGGTTTGTAGGATGGAGGGGTAACAGCACAACTCCTGCACTCTGGCCTCTATTTACCCAAAGATGAAAAATACAGTTTATAATGGATCTGCAATCATGTGAATGTCCGTGTAAAGAGTTCTCATAATAAACAGAGCTAGTCTTGCCTGTGCAACTGTTAATAATAATGATCGGGAGTTCCAGATAAATAGATGGGTATGGGTGGTAGAGAGAGGTATCCAGGGTATAAAGGAAATGTGTCTAAGAAACTCAGGCTGTTCATCTGTGAACCCTCATCCTCCAGTCTAACTTTTTAAAACTCATGATCATTCTTTGCTCGGAACATCTCCTGGTGGACTTTTATCACTCAACCCTCTCTCTCTTCTCATCTATACATACTGCATGTTTGTCGCTTTTTGGCTCTCTTCATGTTGTAGATCACTTCTTCACTATATTAGTTGATAGACTCTTCATACTGCAGCAGAAGGCTTTGGGTCATATAATTACTACCTGGTCACTTACTTAAAACTCTATATCACTGATAGTGTTGGGCCTGGCGGAACTTGAACCTGCAACCTCTGCTCAGGGCAGCAGCTCTGACAGCGAGTCAGATCGACACCTGGACAGTTCCATGGTCTCAGTGTGCCTTTGAGACAATGTTACTACTGCTGCTGCATCACTGAATCAGTCCGCACTGACACATGCCATCGCTGCCTACTTAAGGCCAGCCATTTCCTCCTGTCCTTTGAAGGATCAACTTATTTGTTTGGCTACTGTGACTGGTTGTTTCCTGCTACCAGAAACCTGCCTGCTTTGACCCGTGTCTGTCTGACCACCAGTGGTGTAGCTATAGCCTGGGCAAAGACCGGGGACCCATGCTCTTTGGGGGCCCACTCTCTCGCATAGTTGACTCTGACTGCACATGTGCAATTAACCCCTGCCGACTGCGCATGTGCAATCGGCACTTCGGCACCTGCCGGCTGCTCTTGCACATGCGAGATCAGTGTTTGCAAGCAACTCATGCGCATGCGCAACCGACAAGTTCCGATTTCGCATGCTCCAAGAGCAGCCAGCAAACACTGATCGTGCATGCACAGGTGGCAAGTGCCGATCTCGCATGTGCACGAGCAGCCGGTAAGTGCCGATTGTGCATGCACAGTCGGCAAGTGCCGATCACGCATGTGCAGGACCAGCTGGTAAAATTTTGCCCAGGGGCCCGCGCATGTCAACCTATGCCATCGCTGACCACTCTACCTTCCTGCTGCTTGCCTTGACCCGTGCCTGCCTGACTCTGCACCCTGCTGATACTGCTGACCGTGTACTACCATGTCTGTCTGTCTAGCTTCAGCAACTAGAATCTACGTCACTACATAGAGCCCACAGCGACGGGCCTAAAATCAAGCTATAGATAGGTTTAGAATGCATTGTACTTTTCACATTACATATGTACCCAGAATCAAGAGCATAGCAGAAAAAATTCAACTATCCCATTAGAAAACAAGGTTAACATAGCCTCCAACAAATCATATCAAGCTACAGTAAGCCTAAATCATTCAAAAGGTTCGCCATCACTTTTATAGATACTTCTTCAAACAGAAGAAGCATCCTAGTATTTTCCGCAATAAATGTAATACAGGTAAATCAAATTCACAAATTCAGAAGACAATGATGACACTATATGAAATAATTATTACTTCAAAGTCTTTCATGTTACTAAGTAGAGCTGACATATTTACAACGTGATTTAACAAATTTGTTGAAAGCAAATTTATTGGCATACAGATGTAGAATGACTCAATGTCCCAGGTTATCATGGCTACATCTGTAGTTAATCTTTGTGCTGAGATGGTCTACAGTACGATCAACTGTACTGTATTTGTTGCCTTTTTAAAAGAGTATTTAAAATATATTATACAATGTAACACAACAAACATTGAACAGCTAAAATGATTGTTTCAAAAGATAAGCAAACAAATAAGATATTTGGCAATCATACGAACAGATCCTTAAGAATTGGTCTGTCACTCGAGACTGAGATTGCCCCTCCCCCCTGCCCCTATAGCTTTTAACACAATACAAAACTGTATCCCTGATTATAGGCTAAAGCTGTTAAATTCCGGGCATTATTGAAGTCCTTGCTCCCTAATTGGTTACAATTCCGGACATTATTCATTCAGTAATGGCCCAGAATTTTTGGCACCCTGCCATGTTTTTCAGCCAATCAGCTTTCCGTTCTTATCCGCACAGAGTGAAAGCAGCTCTCAGATAGGGGAGGTGATTGGACAGGAGGCACCAGCAAGGCACTGAGTCCTCCCCCACTCTGCCTGCAGCTAGCTCCACATAGGAGCTTCATCTTGGGCCTTCAACTCTTCCAGCCAGGGCATCATTGGCCAGTAATGCCCTGTTCTTCAGGGATTATTGTTTAAGTATAGACTTAGTTTCTTATTCTGGTGAGATTCCTACTTTAAAAGAAGCATAGAACAAAATGTCTGCTTAGCAGCATTCATAATAATAATAATAATAATAATTAAAAAACTAAATCTACATTTTTAAATAGCCATTTATATTACTGTAGCAATCCCACTTGGGAGAATTTTTTCTTTATTTTTTACATAATTGGAACCGTTGGAGTCCTACGGAGCTAAACCGTGCTATTTTCTTTCATATGCCGATGACGGTGTTCATTCCTGGGGAAACACTATGGCCACCAAATATAACATGACCCTCCCCCCAATAGGAAGCCACAGTCGAAACAGGCAGCCATGTTGATATCTCCTTCAGGGAGCACTGGCGCCTAAAACCGTAAGTATCTCGGGAACAAAGGAATCCCCACAGTTGAAAATAACAAGGTTCAGCTCCAAAGGACCCCCAGGCTCCAATGATGTAAAAAAATACTGAACATTCTGGCTGGATAACCTGTAAATTATTGTTATCGGCAAGGTGGAGGAGTAATTGAATTGTGCAGCATAAATACAAATATGCTTTAGCATTACAGCATAAGGGAAGTTAAAAGACCAAGATAATGACCAAAAGTAAGATGGGAGGGTGAAATCTGAAAATTTGTTTGCGCATCATGGAGAAGAAAAGCTTGCAACTGCAGTACCTGGAAGATCCTTGGGGAGGCTTTCATCCTAAAATGGATTGACAAAGGCTAAAGATGATGATGTGATGTACTATATTTATGCAATCATCATCATGAGTATAGATAAAGTTATGGAAGATAACGGTATATAGTGAGCCAGCATGTACGTTTGCCACTGAGCAGCCCCATCCACCCTCTGCGGATCCACCGGGTGCTGATATATTTGAGTTTTATGTGTAGCCACGAGGTCACCAATAGAAAGTCGCAAGGTTATCGCCCAACGATACTGCAGCTTTATATTAGACACTGGACTGATGTGGACCTCGGCGGCCATATTGTGTACACCTTGCAAATTTTGCCCAGTGGGGGAAAGTAGTTCTATCTCGGGAACTAGGAGATTGTCTCCGAGAGACCCACAGTTCATGTTGTATGGGGGAAAAAACTCTCCAAGCCTTCAACCCCAAAATAAAAGGGGACAGCACAGATTGCTGCTTAATGTGCTCAAAGGCTATCTTCTTGTTGCTTGGAAAGTTTTACACCCCACTCATCTTAATGTAGCCTATGTATGTTTGTATATCATGATTTACAGTATATAGTGCCCACAGTGTACTGAGCGTTTTGCAAAAGAGATCTTAAACGTACCCTTTACTTGAATGGGGTCATCCTTTACAGGAAGACAGCTTCCCATAAAGGGCCATAATGTTTTATTTGGAACTACATGTAGTGAGTGACTCATACACAACTTCTCTAATGTGCAGCAATTTTAAGTTTGCAGTGATCAATGATACAGCTTACAGAAAATACCAATGGTTAACATTTTTAACCCCTTTGCTGCCAGACGGTCTGCAAGGGACAGAGATATATGACGAGCAATCTGTTGCAGGCCCATGGCAGCAAACAAATAGTTCACATAATCTTTTTTTCCCCGCAACCCACCCCCTGAACCTTCACAAAAATTACTAACGGGTCTTACAATCATGTATGTGAACGTGGAAAAATATTCACCCGGCGCTCTAAGTGTGTAAAATAAAAAACTTGTGGAATACAGCGAATATTATTAAAATACAGTGTGGAAATAACCAGTGAAACAACATGATTATAATGTAAAATGCAACCAGTTGCCACGAAACCTCCCTCTAGGATTCTTAAAGTGGCAGTTGCAGAAATACAGGGAGCGCAGGTAACCGGAAAAATATAAAAACAAATATAGTGCAATATCGTCTGATATAAGTGAAAAAGTGAATCAGCTCTCGCGGAATGCACGCTCACAATATGAAAGGACTCACCAGGCATCAAATCTCATGAGGGCTTTTAACCAATGTAGCTTTCACCCCACAATATGAGGCTCCAATGTAACAGTGTATAGGATGCAGTGTGAAGATCCCATACAAAAAAAGAGAGAACAGCAGGATAGTGCAGATGGTAATGTATTAAAAGCAAGTAAATATAAGCCAAATACACACACATTTTTAAACCATAGAGGTAAAAAAAAGTCTCCCGGTCAGTGGGTATCGGCGGATATCTCCGACGCTCGTGTCAGGGAACTGGTGCGCTAACAGCTCCCATAGGCTGCGGACATGGTCGGGCAGACTGCACTGTCCCGTGCGGACGCCCCGCGATGAGCCCTGTCATCCTCAATGAGGATGTCTTTAGAAGGGGCTTCCGCGAGCGTCTGCAGGTGTGCTGAAGCGCGCTGAATTAGAGCAGGCACCTCAAAATGTTTACGAACGCACTGGGGCGTTGAAGAGCCAATCAGAGTGAAGACGTTGACGTTGGCGCCATGACGCTGACATTGGTGCCGTGACGTTGACGGCGCGCGAGCCATTGGCGCCGTAACCTCATTGCCACGCCTCCGAAGCGCACACGCTGCCTCGCCTGCAAAGCCATGAAATCTCTCCGGCTTGAGCAAGCGGGCCTCAGCGTCAGTGCGGAGGAGCGCGGATGGCTGTACCATGTCCGCAGCCTTAGACATGCGAGTCTCTCTCTTTGGTTAAAAGCCCTTATGAGATTTGATGCCTGGTGACTCCTTCCATATTGTGAGCGTGCATTCCGCGAGAGCTGATTCACTTTTTTCACTTATATCAGACGATATTGCACAATATTTTTTATATTTTTTTCGGTTACCTGCGCTCCCCGTATTTCTGCACAAAATCAGGTATGTGATAAGGATAAAAAGTGAGAACTAAAATGAATCTCTAAATAAAAATGTAGACGGGCTAACTTGAATTATACTTTTATTGTAATTACAATCTTGTTGCTTATACAGGCATACCCCGGTTTAAGGACACTCACTTTAAGTACACTCGCGAGTAAGTACATATCGCCCAATAGGCAAACGGCAGCTCGCGCATGCGCCTGTCAGCACGTCCTGAACAGCAATACCGGCTCCCTACATGTACGGAAGCTGTGCGCAAGCAGGGAGACTATAGAGCCTGTTACACATGCGTTATTTACATCAGTTATGCACGTATATAACGATTGCAGTACAGTACATCCATCGATAAGTGGGAAAAGGTAGTGCTTCACTATAAGTACATTTTCGCTTTACATACATGCTCCGGTCCCATTGCGTACGTTAATGCGGGGTATGCCTGTATAGAAATCATCCTACACTACAGTATGTCATTTTACTTAAAAATGCAGACCTCAGGTGTCAAAACTACTGTATAATCACAGGTTACATTTGTGCGCTTCTAGGAATAAAAAGGGAGGAAACTCAGATGCAAAACCCACTTCCAAAATACCTGTTGCTAAGTTACAATCACACACACACACACACACACACCACACACACACACACACACACACACACACACACAGAAAAAGAAAAACAGCACAAAATATCATAGTGTAGTATTCTTAAAATATATTGTTAATAAAAATGCGTATGTCATTGGTTAGGAGTTTCTCCAATTTCACAAAATGATCTATAAGATCTGTGGGGTTCTTGCACATGATATCGTTTGGAATTTCATCAAATATATGTTGTGTTCTTTTGGTTCTTTCAGTGTTGTTACCGCACTTCTGTACAAAGGTGGTAACATGTTCAACTAACGGTTCATTTTCCTCATCCATGATTGAATAAACATTTATTTAGGAAAAATATATATGCAAAAAAGCTCAATAAAAAAGCTCAATAACAAGAGTGGGTATCATATGAACAGTATCAAAATCAATAAAAAGTCACCATCAGCTATCTCCTAAATCAGGAACAGTAGTGCATCATATATCAACAATGTATAAGTATTTTTGATTCTCCTCAATTCTTTATATATATATATATATATATGTGTCTGTATCCTTGATGTATATAGCCTCGGGCAACCTGTATAGCAATCTGGCATAGAGAAACGGGAGAACAGCTGTTCACCCACCAGGTGCTCA
>WSYH01007304.1:0-33708 GCA_036426205.1 Ascaphus truei
CCCCCCCCCACCTTCTCCTATCACCCCCCCCCCCACCTTCTCCTATCACCCCCCTACCTTCTCCTATCACCCCCCTACCTTCTCCTATCACCCGGGGCAGAAGGGGACGGGACACCGCGCAGACAGAGGAGGCAGGAGCGGGGAGGCAGACACACACACTCAACGTGTGCTCTGCACAAAGCGGAAGCCCCGCCCCCGGCTTCCTCTCTGCCTGCAGCCAATCCCCTGCGGCCCGGCCGGCATGAAGCAGTGATGGTGGGGAGGGATGATCGGAGGGATGGTGGGGAGGCTAATCGTGGTGCCCCTCTAGACAAGCCACGGCGCACCAGGGCGCCGCGGCGCACAGATTGTGAAACACTGCTATAGAGTATTGTATGATGGTTTCCGCATTCTTTCACGAAAGCAAAATGCTGCTTTAATTAGGAAATGATCACATTAACACATGATATTTTGTGTCAGGTGTTCCTACGCATGACAGAGAGAAGTTTAACCTATAAAAAGTTGTGCTTCTGGAAATCAGAGATCACCAATGTGTAGCCCTCTTTCTTACACTCTAGAGTGACTACGGGTACTGCATACAAACACCTGTGGCTCCAGGAGATCTGAGCCTCCGCTAGCTGAGAGCCTGGGGTAACACTTATCTAATGGCAGCGCCTTCACTTACCCAGGATCCCCGTCAAGTAAGATTCCCCTAGGCAAGAACAATAGCAACGCACATATGAATGAAACTGTTTTCTGAACCGCATAATTGAACCCTTATAACACTATCATAGCAATAGCACATGTATCACATCATAACTTATACTTATAATGCTAGTGGCTCGGCCACTCTCTCTTAAAGAATAATGTCACTGTCCCGTCACCGCGTGCCCCCACACCGTGTCCATGTACTGTAATTGTATATAGGCTCAGTCCTTTGGCCACTCCACTTAGTGTCCCCAAAGAGTGTTCCCTAAGGCGGGATCAGCGCCTGTTGACCGGTGTTGGTGCACTTTGTTAAATACCTTCCGTCACTGCGGTGACCGGTGACAACTTCAAAAAGGATCCGCCGATCCAGAGCAGTTGGTCGAATGTCACGATGCTCAGCAACCTGGTCCCAGATGACTGCAGCAACCGCAACTCTGCACACTTTGTTCCTAGCTGTTATTCAGTAAGGGGATGATGTCACTATCACTATAGGGCTTCCCTGCAGTCCACAACCTACGGTGATTCAGGGAATCTCTTAGGGTCCTCAGGGAAGATCTAATCTATGCAGGTGGGTCACGGACCCCCTGCACTCACACTACCTCCTTCCCCGCTCCTCCGGTGCCCTCTGGCTAGTGTGGCCTCTCTCCCCACGCTTCCCCTTCCTGCCTCCTGCTAATCCAGCCCTCCCATTGGCTCCCTGGCGTCAGGTGACTTCGCTAGAGCTCCTGGAGTTGTAGTTACCGACGGAGCCTCTCCCCTATTGGCTAGCCGTTGGCGCGCTTGCATCGCGCATGCGCGACCTCTCTCTGCTCTGACCTCACTCTCCACTATTGCGCAACAACATGGCGGTGCCCTATGCTGTCGGGCTGCCGTGGAACCTTCACCACTACACCTGGGAATATGCTGCAGCAAGGGAACATATAACACATCCCTACATTCTCCCCCTCGCAGACTTCAACATCCCCGCTTGGGACTATGACCATAACATATTTACATATACTGTACACCTTACTCTGTATGCTCTACATGAGGTTATAAATTTCACTGAACATGCCAATTACAGATCTCACTTTATGGCGAGCCCACTGCTGAGCCTCATAAAAGGGTGCCCCGAATTGATCGTAAGCCATCCTCATTGGAGGTTGACCAGTTCTTTGGCTTCTGCGAAGCTGCTCTTCGGCTACTTCCTCGGGAGAGTCTCGTTTGGCATTTCAAATTCTGCCCTTGAGGGGCTCACTATGTCTACACAGTCTTTTTGAGGCACAAAGCACGGGCTCTGTGGATCTAGTAGCTGGCTCACTGGAGTCAGCGTATCCGTTGTTGTACCAAGGGGCTCCTTACCCGTAGCTCCTTCAGGAGATGCCCCCGCGGTCAGAAGGCCCCTTTGAGAGGTTCCTTCTATAGGATTCTCAGAGGTGGCATTTGTTACAGTCTCTGGGCCATCCTCTGTACTATCAGCTTCTCCATCGAGTGAAACAGTGGGCACTTCTAAGTCATTATCCCCTACTTGAGGTATAGGGAGGAGATGGTTTCTATGCCATACCTTTACCCGGCCTTCGGAGTCCTTGATGTGGTATACCAGGAGGCCAGGCATCTGTGATTCCACTTCATACACCCCATCCCTCCACCTGTCAGCCAGTTTATGCTTTCAAGGAATGCCCAAGTTACGGAGGAGAACTGCATCCCCGGGGCGGATTTCTTTATGTCGCACCTTGTGATCATAACGCCTTTTATTACTTACATTTAATTGCGCTGCTGCCTTCTCAGCCAATTTATAGGGCTGCTGCAAACTGTCTTGTAACCTTTGCACATATCGAAAATGCGTCCTATTGGATACCCCATCGGTAGATATCCGTAGTCGCACATCCACTGGCAGCCTAGCTTCTCGTACAAACATTAAGAAGTACAGAGTATACCCTGTAGACTCATGTCGAGTACAGTTATAAGCATGTACCAACATCTCTATGTGCTTACTCCACTCTGTCTTCTGAGAGCCTTTCAGTGTGCCCAGCATGTCAAGTAGCATTCGGTTGAAACGCTCGGGCATGGCATCCCCTTCCGGATGGTACGGGGTAGTCCGTGACTTGGTGATGTTCAACAACTTCAGCAGTTCTCGAATGAGAGTACTCTCGAAATCCCTGCCCTCGTCAGAATGCAATCGATTCGGTAGTCCATAGTGAATGAAGTATTTCTCCCACAGCACTGTCACTGCCCATTGATCTTTGGTAGGAAAAGCTTGGGCGTATCTTGTATAGTGATCTGTAATCACCAGTACGTTACTGATGCCCCGGGTGCCGGGCTCAATACACAAGAAATCCACACACCAGATCCATGGGGCCAGAGCTTTTCAGATGGGCCATGGGAGCCGCCCGGGGTGGGAGTGTCTTCCTCTGTATGCAGCGGGTGCACTGTCGGCAATGCCTCTCCACCGATTCTCTCATCTTTGGCCAATAGAAGCGGTCACGAAGTAACCCGAACGTTTTGTCAATGCCAAGATGGCCATGATCATCATGTAGCGCCTGGAGTACCATGTTCCTTAGAATTTGAGGCAGGAATAATTGTCGCCGGTCGGGATGATTATGGTACGGTATGACCCGGTACAATAGGCAGTTGTCCAGTTCGAATTTTCCGAACTTCTTCATTAATAGGTTCACTAATTCTCTGGGAGCTTGCTTAAGTACAGAAGGATTCTCTTGTTGCAAGGCTTGACGAGCTAGTTCCACCACGGGGTCTTGGATCTGATATTGCACCAAGTCCTTCTATGAAATTATCTTATCCTCCGTGATATTCATTCCTTCCGGACGTCGGTACGCTCTAGGGACTGCTCAGGATTGACACCCTAGCGAATCAGCTAGTCTTAACTCTGAAAATGCCACTTGATCATTGACCACTGCAGCTAGAGAACATAGTGAACGTATGCCAGGCCCCAGAATCTCTTCCCACACTTCCTCATCAGTAGTAGGGTGGAGCCCAGGTCTTCGCGACAGAGCATCTGCCCCTATGTTGACGGGCCCTGGTTTGTACTTAAGATTGAACCGATAGTTGGCCAGCGCCGCAAACCACCTGTCGCATCCAATTTGGCAGACGTATTGATGTAGGTCATTGGGTCGTTGTCAGTCCTGACTTCGAACTGTACCCCGTACAAATAATCGTGTAGCTTGTCCACCACAGCCCACTTGAGGGCTAGAAACTCCCACTTGTGCACTGGATAGTTCTGTTCGCTTGGGGTCAAGCTTCGACTAGCATACGCCACCGGTCGGAGCCCAATATCATGTTTCTGATGCAACACTGCTCCCACGCCGTTGAAGCTGGCATCCACGTGCAGAACGTATTCTCGATCGGGATCGGCATAGGCCAGCACCGGGGCTTGTGTTAGATTGGTCTTCAGTCCCAAGAACGCTTGTTCACAGGCAGGGGTCCATTTCTCCCCAAAGGGTGTTTGTGCAGATGTAGCTTTCTGCCCGGGCTCTTCAGGATAAATCTTTAAGAGTATCACACAAACACAGAGTGACTCGTCGCACTCCTAGTAGTATATGGAGATTAAAACCTCGGTGTTTAGGGAATTATAACAAATAAACACTTGGACAAGTGACTAAGAGAAGTCACTAAAAGCCCTAATAATAGCACTCAGAGTCACCATACATTGATCTGTATGGTGGAGATGGATATACAGTGAAATCACTAGGACCAAAAGGAGGTATATAACCTCCAGCCAACGGACTACAAACACCAATTAAAACCAAAAATAATAAAATTTTATTAAATAAATGACCGACGCAACTTAACAACTATGGGGAACAAATATAAACACACACAGGATATAAAATCCTCACGGACCGAACGGTGATGGGCTAGTAAATGGGACAGGTTTATGTGTGTTTACACATTTGTATCGGATAAATACATCATACTGCTGAAGGTAGATATATAGCTTGGTAAAGTCGCAATAGCACTGTTTTACGTATATGCTGGTGGTAAACAGAAATTCATACTGTGAGTATACAACATAGCATGAATCCTTGCTGGGGAATGACTGTTACTACCCCGTGTGTAGATGTAAATACAGTGTGTAGCGCAATCAACGGGGGTACTGCCCAACAATAGAAAATAAAACATAAGCACACCAGTAACAGTGATGTAGCGCTACTGGACAAAATAGCTTAGAATCAGCTATAACTTATCTCTAAGTGTCCAGACTGCTACCGCATAACCAAAGCAGCGTGTTGCTGTGTATGGAGGAATACTACCTTCGCTGCATGTCCCTGCCCATACAGACCGTTCTTCCTGGTGTGCGTCAAGCGTCTGACGGTTTAGTGGCGACGTCAGAACTTGCGCACACCAGGAAGAACGGTCTGTATGGGCAGGGACATGCAGCGAAGTAGTATTCTCCATACACAGCAAACAGCTGCTGGTTATGCGGTAGTAGCAGTCGGACACTTAGAGATAAGTTATAGCTGATTCTAAGCTATTGTGTCCAGGTACGTTACATCACTGTTACTGGTGTGCTTATGTTTTATTTTCTATTGTTGGGCAGTACCCCCGTTGATTGCGCTACAACACTGTATTTACATCTACACACGGGGTAGTAACAGTCATTTCCCAGCAAGGATTCATGCTATGTTGTATACTCACAGTATGAATTTCTGTTTACCACCAGCATATACGTAAACAGTGCTATTGCGACTTTACCAAGCTATATATCTACCTTCAAGTATGATGTATTTATCCGATACAAATGTGTAAAACACACATAAACCTGTCCATTTACTAGCCTCACCGTTCGGTCCGTGAGGATTTTATATCCTGTGTGTTTATATTTGTTCCCCATAGTTGTTAAGTTGCGTCGGTCATTTATTTATATAAAATTTTATTAATTTTTTTGGTGTAATTGGTGTTTGTAGTCCGTTGGCTGGAGGTTATATACCTCCTTTTTGGTCCTAGTGATTTCACTGTATATCCATCTCCACCATACAGATCAATGTATGGTGACTCTGAGTGCTATTATTAGGGCTTTTAGTGACTTCTCTTGGGTCACTTGTCCAAGTGTTTAAATCTTTAAGAGGTTATTCAAAAGTTTAGCTTTACGCGAGTATCCCTCCACAAATCGACGGTAATACCCGCAGAACTCCAGGAAGGACCATAGTTCCTGGAATTTGTTGGGTCTGGGCCAATTCACCACCGCCTCTATCTTTCCTGGATCTGTGGATATCCCTTCCACTGATACAATATGGCCCACATACGTCACGAACTTGCATTTGTCCATGGATAGCCTAAGCCCCTCCTGGCAGAGTCGATCCAACACCTTTAACAACCGCTCCTCATGTTCCTCCAGGGTTTTCCCGAACACTATAATGTCGTCCAGGTACACTAAGCATTCTTGCGGGTTCATGTCACCCAGCGTCTTTTCCATCAACCGCTGAAAGGTTGCGGGGGCTCCACATATCCCCTGCGGCATGTGCGTGCGTGAACTGGTAGAACCCTAGCGGGCAGATGAAAGCTGTTCTCTCTTGATCTTCCAAGTCCATGGGTACCTGATAGTACCCAGACCTCAAATCCAGCACGCTGAACCATTTGCTCACCGGACAAGGCGTTCAGGAGATCCTCGATTCGCGGGAAGGTGTACTGATCGGGTACAGTACGATTGTTCAACGTCCGATAGTCCACACATAGACGTACGGTCCAATTCTTTTTGCATACTACTACGATAGGCGAGGCATAGGGACTTTGTGATCCTTGAACAATACCGGCTTCCTCCATTTCGGCTAATAGCCTCCTCACCTCTTCCACATCTCGGGGTGCTATGCGGCGTGACCGTTCGCGGAACGGCGTTGTGTCATGCAGTCGAATGGTATGGCGGGCACTGCGACTGCACCCCACGTCCATACCACTTATGGAAAACACCTTCTGCCGAGTTTCCAGCTTGGTCTGCAATCTCTCCATCCATTCCTCTGTCAACGGCGAGTCTCTGAAGTCGAACGCCAACTTTGGAGTTACTGTATGAACAGTGGCCACCGTGCGTCTACCTTCTGCCTTCCTCTCCTGGGTCACCGGGTAGATTCGAACCAGCTGCTGCCGATGATCAATGCGCATGGGGTACAGAGAAAGGTTTCTCACGTATATCTGAGTTCTAGACGGAATTCTTCCCACCCACTTCTTCACCGAGGCTAACACATCATAGCCGAGTCTCTGGTCATCAAGTGCCGTGCTTTCCAACGAGAATAGTCGATCCTCCGAACGTCTGGCGGGATAATAACACGTTGCAGCCATAATTTTTCCTTCTCCGGGAGGAATCTTGGTCACCCCGCGCTCTTGATTATACAACATCCCATGTTCCTCTTCGGTCGCAATTTTACCGCAAGCCTCTTGTAATGCTGGGCAAGTAGCGAGAGCCAGCAACGGTAGTTCACCCGCTTCCTGCAAATACATGCGGATCACCGCTTGTACGATGTCTGTATTGGTCCCCATGATTATAGGAGCGCTGGGATGGTCCTGGGGTTCCGGGCATACTAACGCTTGCACCTCCATGGGATGATGCTTGCATGTGTTCAACTGAGGAATATCTAGGTGTACCTTGACCACTCCATCAATAGGGTAGTCTTCATGGATCAGTCCTCTCAACCTCAGGGAGTCAGCAGATAGTAACGGCAACCGATGCAGATGTTGATCATAGAAAGGCCGATACACTATGGTCACCTGGGACCCAGTATCCATTAGTGCAGAGGCATAGATACCCTCAATCACCACCTTGACGATGGCTGCCGGTCAAATTTGTCTGCTCATCGTGGACTGGGACACCGCTTCACTGGCTTGAGGCGTACACAGCATAGACTTGGCCAGTCGGGACGCCGTTCTCCGTTGTGATGCTCGAATATGTCCCATCTTTCCGCAGGTGTAACACTGTAGGTGGCTGCGAGAGGGGCTATCTCGGAAGGTCGGAGACGTTCGCCCCGAGGCGGGGCGCTCCCGGGCAGCCGTAGGTTCTTCAGGGTCCTCCTTTTCCGGGTTCACATCCCCAACCGTCTCAACTTTAGCTTCTGACTTCTTAGCTTCTTTGGCAAACACCCACGTCTTCTTTCACGGTGTCAGGTCACGCCGCAACAGCACAGTCTCATGTGCCTGCACTCGATCCATCAGGTCATCAAACGTCAGGGCTTGTCCCTAGACAGCCACTGACTCGCACGGACACCGGATGCAGCGGAAGAAGTCCCCTCAGCAATTGTGTGGTGCGTAGTCCATCGACATCCACCTTTTGCACCACCTTCCTGCTCACCAGGGTCCACAGATCCAAGTGTAGACGCCTAAGAAAGTCCGACACCATCTCTCCCTCCTTCTGAGCCAGGGCGTGGAACTTGGCCATCTGGGCAAACGCATCCACTGGAATCCCATAGGCTTTGGTAAGCGCGTAAATTATGCCAGCCGTATCGGCATCCGGGTGGTCGTCCCGGTAACAGTGCACTATGTGGGAAGCTGGGGGTCGCAGGCATTCGATTATACGCTGCCTCCGGACGGCATCCGTGCAGGACCATTCAGGAAGTACCTGTTCAGTATGATCCAACCACTCTTCAAAGCCGACTTCTCACAGAGCGTTTGGTTTGTCGCCAGAGAACGCCTTCAGCTTCCGGTATTGATGGGACTGTGTGGATTGGTGTATGGCTTCTGCTAGTACAGGAAGGGACACATTATCAGATAGACTATTCCCAGCAGGGGCATAGGCATCCAGTCTAGACATACTGCTTCTACTTAGCGCCGGCCTAAGGGTGGAGGGGGTGAACGAAGCGCCTAAACCCATTGCAGCGGGCCAGCGGGGTTTCAAGCTGCTCTCAGGGGTACGGAAAGGGTTGGTCGGGACTGTGCTTGATGAGCCAGGGTAATCCTTCTGTGGCGTGGATGCAGCCAGAGGTTCGGTGTCATCCACCAATACTAACGGGCAATGAAGGCCCGGAGTTTCGGGTAGAATTAATATGGAGGGAATGGCTTCATGGCATATATCCCGGTCTGTAACGAATAATATTTTACCCCAGTTATGCTCCCCGTCATAATAATGGTCTTTCACTTGGGCAGTGTCTAGGAACGGGAGTTTCCTTACTTGATCAGTCACAGTGCCCAGGGAGATGGTGGCGGGGACGTGTCCAATGGCAATGGCACAGGTCAGGGGGATTTGGTGCCGCTAGGCCCACTTACGCACCTCGGACTGTGAGGGAACAAACATAGTGGGGGGAAAAAATAGAGCACAGTTGAGAAAAAAAATATAGGGCACCCAAGGTCTGAGATCTCTGCAGAGCCTCCAAATGTAGCCCTCTTTCTTATGCTCTAGAGTGACTCCGGGTACTGCATACACACACCTGTGGCTCCAGGAGATCTGAGCCTCCACTAGCTGGGAGACTGGGGTAACACTTATCTAATGGCAGCGCCTCCACTTACCCAGGATCCCCGTCGAGTAAGATTCCCCTGGGCAAGAACAATAGCAACGCACATATGAATGAAACTGTTTACTAAACCGCATAATTGAACCCTTATAACACTATCATAGCAATAACACATGTATCACATCATAACTTATACTTATAATGCTAGTGGCTCGGCCACTCTCTCTTAAGGAGTAATGTCACTGTCCTGTCACCGCGTGCCCCCACACCGTGTCCATGTACTGTAATTGTATATAGGCTCAGTCCTTTGGCCACTCCACTTAATGTCCCCAAAGAGTGTACCCTAAGGCGGGATCAGCACCTGTTGACCGGTGTTGGTGCACTTTGTTAAATACCTTTCGGTCACTGCGGTGACCGGTGACAACTTCAAAAAGGATCCGCCGATCCAGCGCAGTTGGTCGGATGTCACGATGCTCAGCAACCTGGTCCCAGATGACTGCAGCAACCGCAACTCTGCACACTTTGTTCCTAGCTGTTATTCAGTAAGAGGATGATGTTACTATCACTATAGGGCTTCCCTGCAGTCCACAACCTACGGTGACTCAGGGAATCTCTTAGGACCCTCAGGGAAGATCTAACCTATGCAGGTGGGTCATGGACCCCCTGCACTCACACTACCTCCTTCCCTGCTCCTCCGGTGCCCTCTGGCTAGCGTGGCCTCTCCCCCACGCTTCCCCTTCCTGCCTCCTGCTAATCCAGCCCTCCCATTGGCTCCCTGGCGTCAGGTGACTTCGCTAGAGCTCCTGGGAGTTGTAGTTACCGACGGAGCCTCTCCCCTATTGGCTAGCCGTTGGCGCGCTTGCATCGCGCATGCGCGACCTCTCTCTGCTCTGACCTCACTCTCCACTATTGCGCAACAACATGGCGGCACCCTATGCTGTCGGGCCGCCGCGGAACCTTCACCACTTCACCTGGGAATGTGTTGCAGCAAGGGAACATATAACACATCCCTACAAATGTAATTAACAAAGTAGCATTGTATGCTGAAATGGCACCAGAACTTCTTGCTAACTGCATAGCATGGATGTAGGACGCTGGTTACAGACTCAGACAGGTGAGCCATCTTAAATATTTACGAAACGCTGCTGTGAGTGGACCAGTATAACTTTGTGCTCACATAACATGTAACAAAATAGATACACTTTTGTGCATGGTCCAAAAACATTTAATAGAAAATAAATGTGCAAGTATGATTTTGCACTTCCACAAAACACTTATTCCTATTAATTAGTACAGTACTTGCTATAGCTTTGTTAATCCAAGGAAATTCGATATAGAGGTTGCTTTGACTTTTTATTCAAGCAGCATGAGATTCCTTATGTATATCCTTACACCTTGGACTTCGTCTTAAACCTTTCGCTGCCAGGCAGGTTTTCAGAACATTGCGTTGCTAGCACCTCTGGAAACAAAAGGGTTAAATAGCACCGCGTTCTTTGAAGCCATAATGGTCCAATAAAAAGCTATCAGTATTAGTATCGCAAACCCGGCAAAGTATCTATGTTCATTTTCTAATGAAGTATTTGTTTTATTGTTGAAAGACTTACAGACCAATCTATAAATATGATATTTACATACGACAATCTTGAAATTGTAAATGATAGTACTCTATAAATATTTTTTGTTATATTTAGATGTAACTGATGGGATTCATTTCAGTATATTAACCTCTTTGCTGTCAGAGAGGATGACAACACTGCAATGTAATCCCTCAGTAAAAAGGGTACAGTAATAGTAGCTGTTTTCAAGAGAATTACCCTGCAGAAGTAGTATGGTAAAACATACCATGTTCAACCCTTAAACTTCTAAAGAACTGTTTAATACATTGCAGAGAAATGCTGCCATGTTTTACCAGAACATGCATCTCAAGCAAGAAAGGGGCTAAAAACTAAATTAACTAATGTATAGATCTAGCATCCGCAATATTACAAAAATACGCCCTTTCCTCTGTTGCTCGACTGCTAAAACTCGGACTCAGGCCCTCATTCTCTCCCGTCTCAACTACTGTAACCTCCTGCTGTCCGACCTTCCTGTCTCTCAACTGTCTCCCCTACAATCTATCCTCAATGCTGCGGCCAGAATCATTCTACTCTTTCCTAAATCTGTCTCAGCGTCTCCCCTGCTGAAATCGCTCTCCTGGCTTCCTATCAAATCCCGTATTACACATGCAATTTTCCTCCTCATTTTAAAGCTTTACACTCTTCTGCCCCTCCTTACATCTCAGCCCTAATTTCTCGCTATGCACCATCCCGACTCTTGCGTTCTGCTCAAGGATGTCTTCTCTCTATCACCTTTGTATCTAAAGCCTTCTCCTGCCTTAAACCTTTCCCACTGATTGCCCCACATCTCTGGAATGCCCTTCCCCTCAATACCCGACTAGCACCTTCTCTATCCACCTTTAAGACCCACCTTAAGACACAGTTGCTTAAAGAAGCATATGAGCAGCACTTTAGATATTACTATACACAATACAGAGAGCTTGGCCCCCTGCAGAAGCACTTACCAAAATTCCCTCCTGTTTCTGTACGTTCCTCCTACATATCAATTAGATTGTAAGCTCCTCGGAGCAGGGACTCCTCTTCTTAAATGTTACGTTTATGTCTGAAGCACTTATTCCCATGACCTGTTATTTATATTATTTGTTATTTATATGATTACCATGTGTATTACTACTGTGAAGCGCTTTGTACATCAATGGCGCTATACAAATAAAGACATACAATACAATACAGATTGTATTTTAAGGCAGAACAATTTGTAGCAAACCCCCTTTCTGATACAACAGGTTCAGAAGCATAAGAAAAGCTAAAAAAAAAAAAAAAAAAAAAGGGAGCTAGATCAATATAAAAACTCACCCCTTATGTAGAAATTTTGAAAGCAAACGTAAGAAATATTCAACCCCAATGGCTTTAAATCGAGAGAAACCAGATAGTCTAAGATAATCTGAAACAGGTTTAATCAGCCTTCTTTTATATTGTTCAGCACACTAGGTTTCGCTTGGTCAAGAGTGTCAAAAGAGAGAGAGAGTGAGTGTGTGTGTGTGTGTGTGTGTGTGTGTGTGTATCAGTGTGTGTGTGTATCAGTGTGTATATATATATACACACACACACAGTTGTGTGATAAAGAAAGTACACACTCTTTGAATTCTATGGTTTTACATATCAGGACATAATAATCATCTGTTCCTTAGCAGGTCTTAAAATTAGGTAAATACAACCTCAGATGAACAACAAAGCATGACATATTACACCGTGTCATGATTTAACAAAATTAAAGCCAAAATGGAGATGCTGTGTGTGAAAAACTACGTACACCGTTACTGCTTCTATAGGAATTAAGATGCTAAGTAGCAGACAGGTGCTGCTAATCAAATGCCCTTGATTAATTAATCATCAGCAAGTGTGACCACCTCTATAAAAGCCTTAGTTTTAGCAGTTTGCTGGTCTGGAGCATTCAGGTGTGTGTTAATGCTGCAGTTCAGTCTTTTTTTATTTATTTTTTTTACATTTATTTTTTTACTTCAATAGTTTCATGTGTGCAATCTCTAATTACCTAAAGAACTGTATAGCTGCAGGTCAATTCGTTCTCCATGTATTGATAGGTCGAAATTTGGTGACATATTAAAAGCTGGGATTTGTTTATGATCTGCTTGTCTGTCAGTGGAAGCTCATGTATATTCATGAGCATTCCTGCACTGACAAGTGCTAGAGGGAGGGCAGGGCTGACAAAGGGGTGTGCCAGGGCTTGTGACAGGACATGAAGGGGCAGTGCCTTAGCAAATGGCTGTTAAAATAGAATACGAGAAAATTGGTCTTTCAAAGTTGTTGTTTTTTAAACAGAAAATGCTAAAAGTATTTTTTCTTACTACAGAACTGATTTATTAAAAAAAAATACACATGCAGGATATTGACTGAACTGCAGCTTTAACACAATGCCAAGGAGGAAAGAGATCAGCAATGATCGTAGAGAAGCAATTGTTGCTGCCCATAAATCTGGGAACGGTTATAAAGCCATTTCCAAACAATTTAAAGTCCATCATCCTATAGTGAGAAAGATTATTCAATAGTAGAAAACATTCAAGACAGTTGCCAATCTTCCCAGGAGTGGACGTCCCAGCAAATTCACCCCAAGGTCAGACCGTGCAATCCTCTGAGAAATTGCAAAAAAAAAACAAGAATTACATTTCAGACTCTACAGGCTTCAGTTAGCATGTTAAATGTTAAAGTTCATGACAGTACAATTAGAAAAAGACTTAACAAGTATGGTTTGTTTGGAAGGGTTGCCAGGAGAAAGCCTCTTCTATCTAAAAAGAACATGGCAGCATGGCTTAGGTTTGCAAAGTTGCATCTGAACAAACCACAAGACTTCTGGAACAATGTCCTTCGGACAAACGAGACCAAAGTGGAGATGTTTGGCCATAATGCACTGCGCCACGTTTGGCGAAAACCAAACACAGAATATCAGCACAAACACCGCATACCAACTGTCAAGCACTGTGGTGGAGGGGTGATGATTCGGGCTTGTTTTGCAGCCACAGGATCTGGCTTTAAAAGAAAAAAATCAAGGTGTTGCAATGTCCCAGTCAAAGTCACCTCAAAGTCACCTCAAAGTCACCTCAACCCAATTGAAATGCTGTGGTGGGACCTTAAGAGAGCTGTGCATAAACAAATGCCTGCAAACCTCAATGAACTGAAGCAACGTTGTAAAGAAGAGTGGGCCAAAATCCCTCCTAAACGATGTGAGAGACTGATAGTCATACAGAAAACAATTACTTCAAGTTATTGCTGCTAAAGGTGGTTCTACAAGCTATTGAATCACAAGGTATACTTAGTTTTTCACACATGGCTTCTCCATTTTGGCTTTATTTTTGTTAAATAAATCACGACAGTGTAATTTGTTATGTGTTGTTGTTTATCTGAGGTTGTATTTACCTAATTTTAAGTCCTGCTAAGGAACAGATGATTGTCATTATGTCCTGATATGTAAAACCATAGAATTTAAAGAGGGTGTACTTTCTTTTCACACAACTCTATGTGTGTGTGTGTGTGTGTGTGTGTGTGTGTGTGTGTGTGTGTGTATATATATATATACACACACACACATACAGCAATGAAAGAGGTCCGCAGCACACTCAAATGAAGAATGGTAATTTAATAAAATATCAGGCAACCAACATACTCCAGATTAACCTACGTTTCGGACAGACGGGAGAGCTTGAGAAAAGACATTGTTGGTCTGAAACGTAAGTTGCTCTGGAGCATGTTGGTTGCCTGATGTATTATTAAATTATCATTCTTCATTTGAATGTACTGCGGACCTCTGTTTTTTTCCTGTGTTTCTACTGGACTGGCTTTTGTTCCCTGTCCATCTGCGGGCATCTCTATTTCTGTTAAGTATATACCCCTTTTTTTCTTGGTTTATAGTTTGTCTGTGTGCACCCAGCATAATAAATAAATGAATATATATATACATATATATACACACACACACACACACACACACACACACACACACACACAAATTTAGGATTGGTGTTAGAATGTAATTTAAAACCAGATGGTTATCTTATTGTATCATGTACTTTCCTCTGTCATCCTGGGAAGATTCTCACAGCATGTACAATTCATGTAAGTACCTTTACCTCCCTTCCTCCCAAAGAGCGAGACAATGTTTTGTGCCTTCCAAAGACTGAATTTGCAATACATCCTCTTTGGCCCAATTAAAGCAGCTGTACCTTGCAATTCTGCAAAAATAATTTTAAATGATTGCCAATCTTTGTAAGTTTAGAAAAAAAAATCATGCCCCCAATACCTCCTTTCCCTTCCATGTCCATATACTGTTTCTCTCCACTTTTTCAAGTCAGGGTAATTTGAATCGCTGATAATACATTATATCGTTTCATTGGTGTGAACATTTGCAATGATGAGCACAGACAAATAATCTCAATCAATTCAATGTAACCCTGATTAGTTGAATGCTATGTTGCCCTCTGTAGTCTGCCTGATAGCAAAAGACTGAGTTACTCCAGCATGAGTAAAAAAAAGCCAGATTTAAACAGAGAATTAATAGATTTGTTGCAGGTTGTGAGACCTATTAGCGGACCAACATGATAGTTCTTCATATATTAAATTATCATTATACCTGTTTCTTCTTCAAATGTACTGTGGCAGCACAGTGGGGTTTGTGTGCGTGGTGTGCGTGTGTGTGTCAGTCTCTGATATCCCGGGAGGGGGGAGGAGGGGTGTGTGTGTGTGTGTGAGATAATCATACCCAAGAATGTGACTTCCATTCACTGCGACAAGTAAATAAGTGGTATATGACAGGCCTACTGTACGTAGAAGGGAAGTCGGGTTGATCAGTGTGTGTTCAGATGGGGCAGAGTCTGCAGTTTATCATTCAGATTCCCATCTCGGACTGTGGCCATCTCCACCCCCCGAAGCCACTCAGTGCATTTTCTAATCAATCCCTCATCTAAAATTGCCCCTGGCCCCCCTCTTCCCTCCCCAGTCCACCACTCCTCCTCCTCATACTCCACATCGTCGTAACGGTGCCGATCGTTCAGCAGGGAAACCTTCACCAGATCCCCTACATCCGGCGCTGAGCTCTGCAGAGGGCAGCGCTGGGGAAGATCTCCTCGGTCCCTGGGACACCTGACAGGGCTGCGGGCGAAGATCCGCTTGGTATTCGCATGTAATCCGCGCTGTGGCTGCTGCTGCGACAATTTTTTCTCCAAGTTTCTCTTCTGTATTACGAGGATAGCCTCGGGGGTGAGGCACAAAGAGAAATGCATCTGCTGTTGCGTTGGCTTGTGCTGCGCCTGCAGATCAGCTTTGGGCTCATGCAAATTAGGGTCATGGTGCATGGGACGTTGCTGCACTTTATAGGAACTGTGGGGGCCGCCAGTGAGATCTCGTCTTGTCCTGGGAAATGTGGATGCGACAGGGTGCATTACACTCTGGTAGGACCACGTTATCCCCCTGGGAACCTGCTCAAGGTGCAGCCTTGCTGGGTGCAAGAGGTCCTCATGCTGCTGCTGGTGGTGCTTGCCCACGCTAGCCCCGTGTCTCCTCCCCGGCTGCCGTCTCAGGGTGGCTGTCGGCCAGATATTGGACAGCTCCTCCTTGATTACAGATCCCCTCTTAACTTCAGATAATGGGGGTTGGGGAGCGCACCTCTCCTCGGCTCTCCTGAACTGAACCCTGGAGGGTAGCATGTGCTGGTACTGAAGGATGGGAGGAAAATACATCGTTGTGGCTCTGCGTTTGTGTCCCGCTGCCAGATCACTAGTGGGTCATACAACCATGGCTATAAAACAAAAGCAATCCCTCCCAGCAAAGCATTGATTCATCTCAGTCATTCCCTCTCCAGCCACACGCCTGTTTGCTTCCTTGTGTCGTTTTACAACAGGATTTTCAGGTCTTGCTTGGCAGTATCTCCCTGATCAATCCGAGATAACGCATTGCACAAGGCAGCAGAGGAAAGGAAAGTATCGGTTGGTGTATCCTGTTGTACATCCACAGTGCATTAGCCCCTGCTTGGCATCCTTTGCACTTCAGCTGTGAGCGGTGCTTGGTACTCTTGACTCCTCCTTATATATTTACATGCTGTGAATGGGAGGTGGAGCTCCCCACAAACTGAAGTGTAACAATAAAAGCACCAGTCTCCACTGTGAGGTCAAAAGCAGTTAGCAACTTTGTCTTCTCAAATTATTTACTTGATTAGTTGAAAATGTAAGGAAAACTTCGTTAACTGAACTTTCCCAATTTTAAAAGTGTTTCTTTTTACAGGAGTCTATTCCCAATGAAGTAAAAACAACGTGTAAATGAGAACTGCCATGTTTTGGTTGATAAAAACCAGATATGTAGTTGAAAGGTGTAATAACTGAACTTGTAAGAAAAAAGATATCTATATACAGGCATACCCCGCATTAACGTACACAATGGGACCGGAGCATGTATGTAAAGAGAAAATGTACTTAAAGTGAAGCACTGCCTTTTTCCCCACTTATCGATGCATGTACTGTATTGCAATCATCATATATGTGCATAACTGATGTAAATAACGCATTTGTAACAGTCTCTAGTCTCCCCGCTTGCGCACAGCTTCTGTACAGGTAGGGAGCCGGTATTGCTGTTTAGGACGTGATGACAGGCGCATGCGTGAGCTGCCGTTTGTCTATTGGGCGATATGTACTTAATCGCGAGTGTACTTAAAGTGGGGTATGCCTGTATACACACACACACACACACACACACCAAGCATACCAATGGCCAATGTAGTTATCCAGAAAGGCCTGGTGCTAGTCCCATAAATAATGTAAAGAGTACTGTTACCTCTAATGTTTAGCCTTATCCAGAAATAGAAATATAGATGAACTTATAGTGTTTTCATCTATAAAAGTATTGCTGGCTTATAATAATATAATTATATGGCAAACTATTATTTAGGGAGATGAATGTGTAGGTATGGGTTCCAATAGGAAACACATTCACACATGCATGCCCTTTGGTTTATAAGAGTTATGACACGACAGAGAATCGATCCAAATATATAAACTTAATATTTATTAGAGCACAGCACAAAATATAAGACGTACACAGTAATATGACATATACTTCCTTATAAGGTTTGTACTTATTACAGGCCTAGCAGAACAATACAATACAGTACATCCTACCTAACAGTACTACATTGCTAAAAACCACACACCACATATATATAGATATATATATATATATATATATATTAATAATTTTGATATATATATATAATATAAAAAGTAGATTTTACCAGATTGGAGTCCGGAAGAAAGAACGAGACAGCACACAGTCCAGTAGTTCACATGAAGTTGTATTCAAAGTAACATGGCACCACCTCCAACGTTTCGGTCCACTCAACGTGACCTTCCTCAGGGACGTGCAATAAGTGAATGCTAATCCACCACCTATTACCCAAACTAATCAAAATTAAATTGACACTCACCCGTGCAGGGGAACATTGCCCAGCGAAACCGCGCGCTGTGTGACACGCATACAAATGTGGAACCGCATCGCCATCTTGGATTCATAATATGAAAAACATCCTATTAAACTATGGTGGCCTCATGGTCCGCCCGTAGGTTACAATCGCGCATGCGCGGACTCCCATGACCTTGACCCGCAGTGTACTGCGGAACGCATCGCCATATTGTATCCAGAGCTGCTACCTCTTTACCTAGCCTACGGTGGCCCCGAATGGAGCATATGGCCACAATAGTGGCGGTTCGCGCATGCGCGAAGCTCCCTTGGCGACTCCAGTAAGCACAATGCATTGCAATGGCAGGATCTTACACTGTCTTTAAGCTAGCCCCACTATTCGCATAAAGGACACCCTCACACAGAAACAAACCTCAAGAACCTATAGGAGGTTATGACATAATAAATGCCCAAAACACTATACAGAAAGGGTACACCTAACAAATGGGACTGTTTGAGAAAAGCTCATATACAAAGGCTCAAATAAAGCAGTGTATGTTAGTATTGTTATTGGACTTGAATAGAAATACTCAAAGGACCAGTTCCAGCATGAGAACAACGTGGCATATACTATACGGGCCTCTTTTTCTTTTTCTACTAATAGGTACATGGAAGAGTTACAGGTGATCCCAAGAGAAAAGCGCTGGACCTTTTGCAATCAAACATTACCATTGGACACATGTGGACTTAGTATTTTTAATATTCACTGATTTATGTGCTCATATTCTAGTATTGAATTTTTTTTTCACTGCTTAGCACCTAAGCCTCCATTTTTATATTGCATTTTTAGTTAAGTTCCCAGTGAATCGTGTCATTTTTACCTACAATCATTGGCAATAAGATCTTTTTATGCTCTTTTTTCATTTTTTATATGTTATGCACACTTCTTTTTGCTTTTGTGTTTTTTTAAATAGTCATTTTTAGTTTTTCCTGCAGAATACATTAAGTTATTTTCACACTATCGTTTAATTGGGCATATGCTGTGTGCAAAATTTGACCCATTCTGTCAGGGTTGCAGGCAAATGTTAGGTGTAGTGGTGTAAAGGGTGCTTGTCTATATTTTCTGTCACATATATATATATATATATATATATATATATAATATATAGATATATATATATCTATAGATATATATAGAACAATGCAAAATGGACACCAGGGATTAGTGGAAGGTACTTTATCTACAAAATACACAAAACTGAGGGATCCAACCCCACCTTCAGACCACAGCTGGGTCAGCGACGCCAGCTAAGTACTACCCAAACCAACCTCCCCGAGAACACCTAAATGGTGATTAAACCTCAGTCTGCACAGTATACCAAATGAAGTAAATGACAATTCCAGAGCCTTTAGCATTGGGTGGGATCCTTGAGATAATGTACAATAAACCTCATTAAACTACCTGCTACTGGGCGACCGAGAGAGAAAAAAGAAACCTACAGAACTTCTGGTTACAAATTGACAACAGTCAAATTGACAATGATCGGTTTCAACCAACACTGAGAAGGGTTGCCCAAATTAGTTGAAGTAAAGTAGCGGACCACAATTGGAAGAAACTGAGGAAGGCATAATGAATAAGGAAAATATAAAAGTTCCTTAGAGATAGGTGATATTTGGAACACTAGGCAAAGGATGGAGACAAACAAACCGTCAATTCCGTGTCAAACGACAGAAAATGTCTGTGAGCAGATGTCACAGCAATACTGCAAGTTCTGAGAACATACCAAAAAAGAGTCCAAAAAAATAATAAAAGCCTATGTCAGCGGTGCTGCAATACCAAACACCAAATAATTCTGAAGAAAATCTCATATGTAGAGAATTCAAAAGATCCATAAACAGATCTACATAGACCAGTAAATGAAACATATCAAAAGAATCACTCTATGAATAGACCCGCTAAATCAACATAATATAGAGAGAGGAGTCAAAAGTCCTAAACTGTACCATGGTAGGCAAAATGGATAAATCCCAAGGAATGTAAAACATAAATTAACACATCAAAGGAAATGGCCAACCCAACCATATGCCAGTGAGAGGGACAAAAGCTATTCGATTATGACCCCCCTATTTACCCCAGTTCCAAATAAGTTTCATCAATTAAAAGATAGAGCTGACGTGTAATGAAGTGATATACATGAAGAAATATCTTGCGTTTTTTTCAGAAATCGATCAAACCAAGCCCACAGACCAATTGGGACCCATAGCACAATCCCCCTCAAAACCCTGCTAAAAAAATGCAGAAAAAAAGGGGCTACTCGAGATACTGAGGTACGACGAGGAGGGAGAAAGCCACCACACCCATGAGGGCGACCTCGAGGCCACTTGACATTAACCAGTCATGCGGATCTTCACTATAAGTTCATTGATATAGATAAAGATACTATTTCAAGTGCTTAGAAGGGCTACCCTACGTTTGGCCCCCTTCTAGGAGAATCAATGAACTTGATCTTCTAATATGTGACTCTGCAAAAAATATTTCAAGAAAAATGACTTTAGCCTACGCGTCATATAGCTAGCATAGACAAGAGCCACATCAGATCAAATATTCTCACAATGAGAAGGACTGATAGCCTTAACAGTTGATCAGATGGCATTTATTGAAGATCTAGAAGCATACTGAAAGAGGATGACCATGGACTGTTGTCACTTGAAGTTACACACATAGGTTTCAACACCAACAATTCGGTATTTTTTCCACATATGTCCTCAAGAGGACACAATATATAGGAATTTTGGAAAACTGTTTTTGGAACTCGCCCGATTTCAGAGTATGTTGTAAGAAAAAACAACTAGGATTATATTCCAATTTAATTGCGATGTACTAAAAAGTATTAACCACCTAAAGTCCCCCAATCCGCACAATTGCGTTAAGGTCAGCTGAAGGCAGGCGGAGGGATAGTCTCGTGAATACTGGAGACCATCTTTAAGAAAGCCTCATTCGCCTTTACAGGACCCACTCATCATGTCACATTAAAGAGGGACCCAAACCACAGGGAATTTTTGGTCTTCATTTAAACCACGTCATTTGTATGTGATCTGGAACTTGGTATTATTTCTAAGTTTGGAGGTCTGTATCATATTTGTTCACGGGAACACTCCCCACTGTATTCACAAATTTTCATTATATCACCCAAGGATTACACAAATCTCTCACTTCCCCACCCGGACACGTCCCATTATTTTCCAGGATTAATTCCCTCATCCCTCCTCAATTTATCCAACTAGTATTGATTTTTTTCTAAACCATGGATCCACTTCACTACCATCTCACCTTAAAGATACACTATGGTTTTACAATGTTTTATGCGTTTCGTTTGGGAAGATAATTAATGATTCAGACCATCATTAGATGTTCAATCACTATACACAGATACCTCACAAAAAAGGGGTAGAACATTAGACACCTTTTATTGACCCTACACAACACTTCGCCATAACAGTTTGACATTCTTATGTTACCTCATGAGTTCTCTCAGTCCACAATATGTTTTGTTTTTGATTCACCTCTTTTTTGCAAATCATGGGACGGACGTAGGCGAAACTCATTCCCCGTCATTCGCCAACTTTGTATATGGACAGTGGGAGTCTCTGGTGACTCTTTAGATGTACTATGCGCGCTTAAGATCTGGAGGAGATACATCGATGATGATTTTGTGTGAGAGGGGACAGTAAGATTCCTATATTGCGAGTTTGTCACAAATCTGCAACAATAATGATTTAATTTAAAATTTAGTGGTGAAAATAGACTAGTAAGCAGTCATTATTCTCGATTAGAGATTTACATTGAGGCAAAACTGTACATACTAAAACACATTTAAGGCTACAAATGTAATTCATATTTAGACCCATTTAGTTTCACGATAGACCGATGGGTCCAAAATATTCCCTTAATAAATTTCTCAGGTTAAGAGAAATGATTCTAAGGCTGGGGATATGAAGAACAATCGTTCTTTTTTAAAGAAAAGATTCCTAGATAAGAATATGATAGCGATTTAGTAAACTCTTCGCTCAAAAAAACTAGAAAGGATCCTAGGAAATCTTTGATGAAAATATATAAAAAGAGTGAGAAGAGACAAAATAAATCCCAGCATTTATTCTCAATCTCATGTACCCAATTACATGTTAGAAAATTCTGCAAAAATGGGGGATATTTAAAAGCTGATCCCCATTTGGGTCCCCAACTAAAGTCCAAACCAGGGATAGTGTTCAAACGAGCACCTAACCTTAAACACATTCTGGCTCCAAGTCAAGTCTCCAGAGCGAGGCCATCGTATCTGGAGATATAAAACTCGCCTAGGAGTTAAAGGCACGTACAATGCGGAAAGTGTAAAGCTGGAACCATATCTGTCAAGGGAAAACAGTTCATCAGGAGTTACTGCAAAACACACAAAATCCACGGGGAGCATGGGGAGGAAATAAAATAAATTTAAGTGCAGCAAAAAAAAGGTCAACGTGGAAAAAAGATTCAAATGACTTGGCTCTAATGGATTAACTACTTACAAGATGTAAGATCAATAGGCAGGGTGACTCAAACAGTCACAGGTAAGTGGATGATTTGCAGTTGTCATCAGAGTGGATCGGGTCCAGGATCACGTACCCAATGTTGAGAGGAAAAACTGGCATAGCACAGATCACTCAGAGATAAAATAGCTTAAACAAATAAAATATTATACTCACATTTCTAACATAAATATACGGGCATATCACACTGCATTAGTGTACGAGAAGATTTTAGCCAGCTGGCTCACGTCCTGCAACGTTCCACCACTCCTCTGCCTCAGCCCCCGGTCAGCCCTGTTACACTGCTCCACTGGCGTCTGGACGTCACTTCTGGGTTCGTCAACGGTGAGTGCTGGATCTTCCTGCAACTTCTCCTGCTGTATGCTCGGTTCTGAATGAAAACTCCCACTCTACGCGGTTCAAAAGCAACTGCGTCTTTCCTCAGACTTCCTGTAGGAAGAGTGAAGATAAACCCAGACAGAGAGAGGCGCGCCATACCAAGGCACAACGTGGGCGGTTGGCGAATGAGTATACTCATTATATGCATTTATTTATCCTGTGTTTGTGAGTTCGCATTGTTGGTTTTATATATTCATTTGTATTATTATTGATTTTTTCATGCTGCACTAGGATCGGCGCGCTTTCTTTTCTTGTTGTTCACAGACTTCTGGGAGTTCGTTGGTCCTTGATGAGAGCAGCCAGATCCTAGCATGGACCCTTGGTTTGGTTGATATATTTTTACATTTTTCACATTTTCATTTTTATTTTTTATTTTATTTTTATATTTGACACACTTAGTGTCATTTTTTCTGTATTTTTCCATTCATCATTCATTTAGTATCATTCATGAGGGATTCATAGTGCAGTAGTCAACTACCAACACATGCCATTTTATTATGATTGATTGTTCATGCGCATATATTTGTGTTTTACAGCAGCTTTTTAAACATTGGCACTCAGCATTTTATTAACATATTGCATGTATTTTTATTAGGTGAGTCAATCATCCCATAATACTGTTGCATTCACTTTTGCCATTCACCTTTGCTATAATCCATTTAATACAATCATTGTAATAGTTGATTTTTACACCTGAGGAGCGCAGTCTATTCTTTGTTTGTTTATATATCATATATATATATATATATATTAATACTATATATTATACTATAATTATATATATATATATATACTATATATACTATATATATATATATACTATAATGCATTTACAACGCCATGCTCATCTGCATGTCTTAGGCAGTCTGCCAACCCCGCCCCCTTTTCCCCATTATCACCCAGACATACAGCACTTCACTGCAGCCAAGGGACTCTGGGAAATGAATGCAATGAGCAACACAGTGTCACTTTTTGTTTGCCTCAAAAACCATTTTTAACATGGTTTCCCTATAGGCTAAGTCTTGCTGCATGGTCACAGCTTTGAGCACAGCACAGGGTTAAGGTGCATACCCAGAAAAAACCTAAGACATGCAGATGAGCATACAGTTGTATTTGCATATTTGCTTTCCTGTGGAGGGTTTTTTGTCACTTTTTTTACTCACATAACTAACTCAGTATTATGGTTATATATTATATATATATATATATATATATATATATATTATATATATATATTACAGATTTACAAGTGCACAAGAATTATGAGTATAGTTACCTTCTGAGCTCTTCTTCTCTTTCTCTCCTTACTCTCTTCCTGTCTCATCTCCTCTCCAACTAACTAACTGACATGCTGTCTAGTTTAAATGAGTTTTCTACCCTCATCGGTAACAGTTAGGAGGTTCTGATTGGTTGAGGATGTATGCTTAAACCAACTTGTGTTTTAATCTTTAAAGATGGTGGGAAAACCCTAGAAATACCAAATCCATCAATAAATGTTTTGTACAGGTCAACATCCTGATTGGAAAATAGCAGCTGCTTCTACAAGGGGTCTATATGGTAATTCAGGAAACAAAGTATTGTCTATTGAAGTCCCTGATAATCAACAAGAGATGTTTGGACAGGGTGTGAAGTCTTTTGTTTGTCAATATCTTCTCCTGGAATGTTTATTCAGGTGAAGATAGAGAATCTACTTCAAAAGACTGTTTGTGAAGCCTGTAAACAAAAGCATCCTGTAAGCAACCTGTAAGCAATTCTCTTGGGTAACAGTCGCCCCCTTGTGGTCATAAAACAATATATTTGGCCACACCTATGAGAGCAATTGCTTATGCCTAATTTTCATTAACAATATGTGTGTCCTTATCTATATGTACATCAAATACAGGAATATAGTTTTCAGGATTGGGACCACCTGGTTCACTATCGAGGCGAAAATCACCCTCAGAGATAGGAATTGGGGTAATCACTATGTTTCTGATGGTTGTGGACTCGTGTGTGGCGAAACAAAAATTTGGGTTAGGTATTGGACACGACTGACCCCCATAGAGGTATTCCCTGTGGTTAGTCACTATGCAATACAGCCCCTCCATGTTGTATGTGACCTTTACCACAGCCATTCTCCACTTTGTTAACTGTATCAGACATCCAATTTCTTTAGGGAAGGAGCTTGAGTTGATCTACTTTCCAGTTTCAGTCTCTCTAGTACTTCTTTGAGGTCTCTGGGTGTCATTGTCTTTGACTGTGTTGTACTCCGTCATTGCTGTAAGCTCTTTTTGATTAAGGCCACATATCAGAGTGTTGATTCCAAAGACATCACAACGGCACAGGTACCTGTTCTCCTTCACGGTACAGCATGCTGTGTTTGGTACCCGACAGTACCCATCAACTTGTACTAGAAGTTCTGGTAGCGTCAACCTCTCCTTGTAGGCATCTTCTTCTAGGTATCCAATAGAATGTACGGAAGCCAGTTTATCGAAGAAGGATTCATCTTGATTGAAGACAGGCAAAGAGATTTTAAAGGACACATACAGGATATCGTTATATGAGCCGGCTGATTGCTTACCATGACAGTGGTGCAAACCTCTATTTGGGTGTGGGGTCACTCTACCTAAATTCCTAATGGTGGAAATTGCCAATGGTTTACAATCCCCAGTGTTACTATAGGTCTGAGGACAATACCATTGGGACAAATCTTTACCTTTTAGAATATCTGGTACCTTTCCTGATTGTATATCCCTGATGATGTCACTTATATTATTAAGGACAAAACTTCCATAAGCGGTGCAAATTATTTCCCTACCAACATGGATCGCTGACCTTCCTATCATTGACCTCTATCACTTCATTCATTTTGGCCTGGGCCTTATAATAAAGCTTGGCTATGTCATGCATGTTGTACAGTGTAAATCTTTCCTCATCAGCGAGACCTTCAATACCCTGGAGGATTGGTTTCAAAACATGTTGGCCCTCTTCCTGTTCAAAATTGGCAATATGTTTACGAATTGCTTCTAGATCAGCCCTATTCCAAATTGACATACCGGATCCAAAAAGTCCGGGTATGGCTCCAATAATGCTATCTACAATCTGCAATTTTCTGGATCTGAAAATACCTTTTTGGTGAGGGATGTCTTGTCCTGAAAAAGGGTCTTGAGTTCTGCTTGCATGAGATGCAACTAAATCTACTAATAAGTATAAAATAATTAACATTAATTTGCAAAAAGGAACCAAATTCTGCCATGTTCAATTTTGATAAATTTACAAAGACATGCACATGAATATATTTCACGTTATTATATAAAGTCCCAGGGATGGATGTTGCAGTGAGACCACTTGAGGGTTGTTGGGCTTGTCAGCTGAACCCCACCAAGATACTTTTTCATCACTTGTTCCAAATGCTGAGACAGGGAGATGGATTGATTCTCCCTCATCACATTGCACTGGATTCTGCTCGACCTGGATATCATGAAAAGGATCGGCGATGGCACCGATGCTCCTGTGCATGAAAGTTATCACAATCATGGCCTTCATTGTTCTGTAGCAAATATGAATATTAAAAGAAATAAAGGAAGAAAGCAAGAAAGAGAAATTAATTAGTATAACATTTCTTTGATCTAAGGGTCCTGAGATTGCATTTCAGAAATGCTGAAATGTCTGGGGCATTGATGGGGGCCTTGTTATGGCACAACCCATGGAGCACAATTGTCATTAATCTGTGGGATTTATCCATTCTCCCCCCCCCCACACGCCTGCCCTCTGCCGCCCACGCGCTTGCTGCTGCCTGTCCTCCGCCACCCACGCGCTTGCCGCTGCCTGTCTTCCGCCGCCCTCCCTCTTGCCGCCGCTAGTTCCCAGCAATGGTAATACCGGACACGTACGTGTCCAGTATTACCTCCAATTTTATACCAGACAGGTAGCAGAATTATTGGCCTGTCCAGATAAATACCGGACATCTGGCAACCCTATTGCTGGATGGTAACAATGCTGATCAACCAAGGGACGTCATTGCCCGCATGCACTATTTCCGCACGCGGGATGCAATACTCCAAAAGGCTAGGGGAGAGGGGGCTTGCAGGTTTGAAGGGGCCTCCCTCCAGCTATACCAGGACCTATCTCCCATAACCCTGGCCCGCCGGAAGAAACTACAGCCGGTTACCAAAATTCTACGCGACCGGGCCATCAGATACCGATGGACCTTCCCATTCGGCCTGCTGGTCCTAAGGAATGGGAAGGCCATCTCCATAAAGGAACCGGAGGAGGGCCCCGACTTCCTTCGAAAGCTGGGAGTGGAGGAAGGCCCAGCACCTGCTCCCCGACGAGACCCAGAGCCAGACACAGACTGGCAGCAAGCTTCCACCCCCCAAAATAATCGGGGAAGAACGGCAGTGGAGAAGGAGTGATCCACAGTTAAATGCACTAATAAAGTGACTTTTACCCCGGTTCAGTTGCTGCAGTTGCGGCGCAAGTTATCCCCAAAATGGCGCTACTACCCCTCGAGGATGTGTGAAGGGAAACCTAAAAAGACATAGCCGGTACTTGGTAACCCACCTGTGGTCCCGGCGATACCACAACACAAGGCGAAGAGTGCGATTAACTGTGCAGCGATGCCGCCCCGGTGCCTAACTTAAAAGTCAGAGGATGGAGAAGGACCAGACCCGGAAGCAAGCCGTGGAACGCACGCACCAGAAAATGGAGGTTTGGCGGGCTTGCTGCCCTCAGCCAGATAAAGAAGCACCTCGCGCGGGAAGAATGGACGAGAAGACATCCGCCCCCAACGACATCCGGCTGCTGAATGAGGACATCCGGATGGACGTCACCGGAAGTAGCAGGATGGCCATCTTGGATGTGGCAAACCTCATCCGACGCCGGACGTGGCAGCGGGAGGCGACGGAGCAGCTAGGATAATGCCGGAACTAAGGGGGGGAGGGATCCGAGGTCAGCCGGCGGGGTCTGGAGATGGGGCACACCGCAGCGGTTAGCCACAAGCTGCTAAGTAGTAGACGGCCCCGTGACACGAGGGGAAGGAAGAGGTACAGGCGAGGCCCCAGACTCAACTACAATAAGGCCGCAGGTCACCCTAATGAAGGCCAAACACCATAGGCCTTACTGGAATATAGGTTAATAGAAACAGAGGGCGGACACGGGGACGAGCAGGATATGGCCACTCCCATAGAACTAGAGAAGCACAAGGGCCAGATAAAAAACGAATGGGTCGCAGAGGGACTAGAGACGTTCCCTAGCCAGGCATGTCTAATGAACGACACACTAAGGCAGCATGAGAAGAATCAGGGGGGGTGAACAACCAAGGCCAAACAATGCGGACTGGCTACCAAAAAGGATGGACAAGCACATAGCAGACCGGGGGGGTAGCACAGGCTAAGGGGAGTGGTGAAATGAGGTGGCAGGGAAATTGCGGATGTTGATGTTAACGATGTTTTTGTTTTCCTATGTTCAGAGGCAGGGGAGGAGACCATTCCACCCACCGTCGGCATGAGACTCCGCGTGGGTACCTGTGGTGCAACCCCCAAGACCCCGCTGGGCCGGTGGGCCATGCAAGACCCCGCTGGGCCGGTGACCTTGGGCAAGGAGCTCGTCTCTGAGATCAGAGCAAGACAGGCCCAGACCGGATCCCCAGGAGGGGCAATTCTGGTGACCACGGGGAATCAACCCCGGTGGTACACCGAATGTTTTATATGTGTTTGTATTGCTGTTTCCCCGATGTTCCCCGCCTATGTACCCGTTTGTTTCCCCCGTATACAGGCCAGAGTAGTATGTGACAACGTCAGGAGCCCTCATTACAAACAAACCCCTGGAAGAACCAGAGTCGGCGCCCCTGCTTCCAACGCAGAAAACTACCCGAAAAATACCAATTGGTAGGGAACTCACAATTATTTCACATAACGTAAAAGGTTTTAATAGTCCCCATAAGCGACGCTTGGCCATGACTGATTACAAAAAGACGAACCCTGACATTATCCTACTACAGGAGACACATTTTTCCAAGAGCAACTCCCCGAAATACATAGACGGTAAATACCAGACCTGGGTAGCAGCGTTGGCCAACAAAAAAAAGAAAGGGGTCGCGATCATGATACACAACCGTCTGACGTTGGACATTAAACTTACTAAGAAGGATGCTAATGGACGGTTTCTCATAGTCGTAGGGACCATACGTGGGCAACCCCTTACACTAGCAAACGTTTACGCCCCCAATGATCGTGCTGATACCTTTTTTGATAGATTTTTTACAACACTTCACAGAGTAGCGCAAGGCGGCATAATATTGGGGGGGAACTTCAACCACACGTTGGACCCACATGCAGACAGATGCACCCCAGGCGGGCGTAAGAATCCGCTAAGCAGAGCGGCTTGGGTCAGCGGCCTTAGAGCCAATAGACTGGTCGACATTTGGCGTGAAGAGCACCCAGGTGAAAAGGAGTACACATTTTATTCACATCCACACGACCGTTACAGCAGGATAGACTACCTCTTTGTGTCTAACAGAATGGTTTTGCAGATCTCCCACACGGGAATCAACGATATTTCGTGGTCTGATCATGCACCAGTAGAGCTGCGGTGCACTGATTTTGGACTGGACAGGCCAGGAGCGACCTGGAAACTCAACGAGTTATTAATTAAAATCCCGAGGTGGAACAAACAGTAGGGGGAAAAATCAGGGAATATTTTAATGAGAACGTTGGTAGCGTGGCATCTCAATCCACCCTTTGGGAGGTCCATAAGGCGACACTCCGAGGAGAACTCATTGGGATTGCAAGTAGGCGGAAGAAAGAAAGGGAACGAAAGATTAATACTTTACAATCTGATTTGACAGCCCTATCCGCCTTACATAAAAACAATAAACAGGCACAGACCCTTAAGGCATGGCTAGATATCAAGACACAATTAAATTTACTGATGTCCTCCCGAGCTGAAAAGGAGATGACTTGGTCCAGATGGAAATTCTATGAACGAGCAAACAAGCCAGATACCCCGCTTGCCAATAAACTTCAGAACATAAACCGTAATTCTCATATCCAGGCAATTCGAAAAAGTAAAGGTGGCCTCACTTCTGATCCTAAACAAATTGTGGAAGAATTTAAAACCTACTACGAGACCCTCTATGACGGGGCTAAGGTCTCCCATTGTGAGACTACTCGTATACGGCTGAGGGCATTCCTAAAATAAGTGAATCTTCCAAAGCTGCGCAGAGTGGAAAGGGATGCGCTACAGGAAGATTTTTCAGGTGAGGAAATATCAGAGGTAATCAAAACACTGAAGCCGTCGAAGGCCCCAGGTCCCGATGGCTTCTCTAATCTATATTACAAAAAGTTTCAAAAAATGTTGGTACCTCACCTGACTAGATTGTTTAACTCATTTTTGGAAGGTGCCCCCATACCTAGCCAAATGCTACAAGCGTCTATATCAGTGATCCCCAAACCAGGGAAGGACCCAGCAGAGTGCAAAGTTACCGCCCAATCTCATTAATCAATTCAGACACTAAAATCTTCTCTAAATTGCTGGTTAACCGCCTAAACAAGGTTATGCCCCGGCTGGTCCACCCGGATCAAGTAGGGTTCATCTGTGGGAGGCAGGCGGCAGATAACACTAGACAGATCATAGACTTAATTGATTTAGCGCAACGACACAATATCCCGTCTATGGCACTTAGTTTAGATGCCGAAAAAGCCTTTGACCGAATTGATTGGCCCTACCTTCAAGAGACGCTTGGGGAGTTTGGCATAGGAGGGAGAATGTTGGGCGCCATTCTAGCTCTCTATCGAGAACCGAAGGCGAGGGTCAGACACCAGGGCTTCCCTTCGGAAGAATTCCCGATACGGAGTGGCACCAGACAGGGATGACCCCTGTCACCACTTATTTTCGCACTATGCATAGAGCCCCTAGCGGCCCATATCCGTAACAGCCCAGACATAACAGGAATCCAAATCCAAGACCAGTCACACAAAGTGGCCCTGTATGCAGATGACATCATTCTAATGCTGTCAAAGCCCCTTACCTCTCTGCCAAATGTCTTCAGCTTGCTGGATGAATTTAATAAGATTTCGGGTTTCAAAATTAACCAAACCAAATCAGAAGCTCTAAATCTAAACCTGCCAAAGATCACTGAAAAATTGATCGAACTAAATTTTAACTTTATATGGGAAGCCTCCTCTATTAAATATCTTGGGGTAAATATCACCAAAGACTATAGCGCCTTATATAAAGCCAATTACCCCAGACTGATTAGGACTCTGACGGAGGATCTCAGGCTCTGTTCGGGCTATGCAATTTCATGGATCGGCAGGATCCTAAAGATGAATCTCCTTCCCAGAATCCTGTATCTTTTTCAGACCCTCCCGGTGCAGGTGGCCGGGGGCGAGATCCTCCGGTTACAGTCCTCCATGGTGAAATTTGTCTGGGGTAATAAAAAACCACGCATCAAATCTAGTACGTTAATTAGACCAACAGTAAGAGGAGGACTAGAGGTACCTTGCTTGCTGGCCTATTTCAGAGCGGCCCAATTAACTCAAATTGTACAATGGCACATGCCAACTGGCCTCCGTAGTTGGGTTGAGTTAGAGAAGGCATGCAGCACACCAGTAGAGTTACAGGACTTAATCTGGCTACCAAAAAAGGTCCACAGGACTATAGGAGAGCCGTTGGCGGCACTGAGGAGCTCGTTGGCAATTTGGGAGGATACCAGATATACTGCACCGACACACTTTATTCGAGCAAATACCCAGTATGTACCTGGCAGATACCTGGAATGCGCCGCTCCTCACCTCTGACAAGCCCCGTTGCGTTTGCCTTCCCAGCCTGGGTTCATGCCTGGCTGACGGGCGGCTGATCTGTTAAATGATAATGATTAGGATTTAATAGGCTGCAATGCTTCGCGTGTCTACCAGATGGCATAAATTCATGAATTGTAATGCAGTATATATATATATACTGTGCAGTATTGCAACCAGCGGGAATAAAATGCTTAAATCCCTGCCTGGAAAATACCTCAATGCACTCGGGCAGAAAACAGTCACAAACCTCAATACACCCGGGTATACCCGAATTCGTGGGACTAGCCGAGCTCGAATAAAGTGTGTCGCCAGTGTAGGTGTGCTCTTACCACCCAGCACACGCTCATGACCCCATTTGTAGGGAACCCTGATTTCGCTCCGGGCCTGCCGAGCAAGAGCTTAATGGCTTGGAAAACAAAGGGCCTTACGAAATTACTACATCTGGAGGGGAGCCCACTGTTAAAATCCTTTGATCAAATTAAATCTGAAAGCGGAATACCAAATTCTGAATTTCTTAGGTACCTCCAGATAAGAGCATTCTACAACAAGATCCCTAAACGCCCTCGGCGTACAAATTTTGAGCAGCTGTGTTCGAGAGGTACGGACACCACGGGACTTACTTCTCGGATATACAGAGAGGTGGTCTGCCCTGGAACTGACGACAACACTAAACTGAGTTATAGACACGCAAGGGAATCAGACTTAGGGGAGACACTAGAGGACGAAGACTGGGACTCGATAGTGCTCGCAGCAGCCAAAAGCTCGATATGCACGACTTTGAAGGAGAATGCATATAAGGTCCTAATGAGGTGGTACCTTACCCAAATGCGATTAGCAAAGTTTGTAAAAGATTACCCCCCATTATGCCCCAAACAATGTGGGGAACAAGCAGACTTGCTGCACATGCTGTGGGGTTGCGCCAAAGTGGCTCCTTTATGGGAAGAAATCCAAGATTGGCTACAGAGGATTCTCGGACAACCGGTCCCCTTGGACCCCTGGCTGTTCCTGCTGGGCAGGCGCACCAGGGGGCTAGGCAGACCGGCACAAAAACTGATTGCACATTTTGCAACAGCCATGAGCGAACTCGCAGCATTGTGGAAGCAGCCAGAATTACCCACAATGATGAAAATTCGGAACAGAATTTGGAATGTTTGCCGGATGGAGCAATTGACGAGTCTGGTCAATGACACGGCATAAACTTTAAAAAAATATGGGCCCCATGGCTAGATCATTCGGACATCCCTGGGGTGAATGCCACCAATATCCTGCTTTGATAACTAGAAATGCATTCTCCGCCAAAGTAGCGACACTGACAGTAACAGAAAGGGGTACTGATAGGGCAGACGTAAGACGATTATAGGGTTTCCAAGAGAGGCTTCACGCTGCAAAACGATGATATCGGCTGTCGAAGAACACAAACAGGAGATGCCCCTCGCCCGGTCTCCCCCCTCCCCCCCCCCCAGTCCCGGCCCCCCCCCCTGCATTCGTCCTGTCTGTCCCGTATGTCTGTCGTCTCCCCCTGTACGTTATAATTTGTTCAGTATGGAAATAAATAAAGAAAACGGGAACGTGGTCACTAATGTACGACAATGGGTTGTTAGACAATGTTTGACCTGTACCATGTCCCAATAAAAACTTTTTGTTGAAAAAAAAAGGTACTTAGCACAAGTCCAGCAAGATAGTTAGTCTACAGCCGAGAAGAATGCTCGTAGGTTCAGGGAAAATAACCGCAGCCGCAACCGCCACACTGCGCATGCTCCCTGCATGATGGAAGAACAGGATGGAAGCACATGAGGCGGCAGTGGGAAATTATGACAGCTGGGGGCACCACCATATAATTCATGTATGTCTGTTTGTGATGAATACATTTTGATACTTTCTGTATGCTAGAGTGCTACTTGG
>WSYH01007305.1:0-31252 GCA_036426205.1 Ascaphus truei
GGCCCAGAGGAAAGGTCTTGGGAACCCAAAGATTTTGTACATGCTCCGCGACTAGTCAAAGCTTTTCACCGGAGATATCCAGACAAGCCTAGCAAGGATCGTCCAGAGAACGCTCTTGGGAGGGGGGAGTAATGTCATATTCTCTAGCCTGCTGTTCCCATGCTTGGCCACCGGGACTGCTGCCACTCTCAATGTCTGGTTCTAGCCTGCAATACCTATACTTGCCCACCGGGAGTGCTTCTGCTAAACTAAGGAACATTCCAGACTCTGATACCTGACACCTCTGCACCTGTGCTCCACCTCCCAGCCTGCCTATATAAACCTCCCTTTCCTGTTCCTCTTTGCCTGTTTATACTAGGTTCCTGTGTTAACTGCTGTGCTAGCTATTGCTATCATCCTGTTCCAGTTTCCTCGTTGCCGACCTGACGAAGCTTATTGCGAAACATGTTGTTCCCTGCCGGAGCACATTGAGAGAGGGACCCAGCACACTACAGGACATCCGGTGCAGATCCCCTCTTCCGGTTCCACTGCCGGACGCGCCAGTGGGAACAAGAACGGAGGAGGAGACCGTGCAGGAGTGTACCGAGCGGCTGAGGCTGGGCCATTTTATCTGACATCAAGTGTGAGTGTAGTCCTTGTGTTTGCTTTATTTCATTTTTATTTCATTGTGTCTTATTTTATTGTATTTCATTGTGTCATAGATTGTTCTATACATTTTATGGTTCACCACATGTTTGCATTTCATATGCTTATGTCTCCACTGTATACCCATTAAAGACCTTTTTTATTGTTGTTAACCCTTGTTGGCATACACTCCTTTTGGTCATCTGGGAAACGGGGAGAGGAGACACTCACACACTACACCCATCGGGGGATAATTCTGCTGAGACAACCCAGACACCATCCATACAGGACATCACCCTCTGAGGACAAGGACTCACATCAGGCCGTGTGAGTTTTATGTATATTGAGACTTCAGCATATGAGTCTGTAATAAATCCACTACAGTCAGCGTTGAGGGAGAGACACCACACAAGCCCGTGTGAGTCACTGAATCCATAATTTTATGTATTCTTTGATTAGTTAAAGTGGAAAACCAATTATCAACCCCTCCAGCATTATCCTCCTCCTTGCTTCCACCCCCTGCCCTTCCCCCTTTCCCCCCCCACCCCCCCCCTCTTCCCCCATCCCCCACATGTGTATCTAATACACTGAGATTTTAATTCTTTTTTATCCATATTTCATTCGGTTCCATCGACATCGGGAGGCCCATGAGGTTTGCGCTGACTATCTTCACACTACATCTAGCCTGCAGTACCTATACTTGCCCACCGGGAGTGCTGCTGCTAAACTAAGGAACATTCCAGACTCTGATACCTGACACCTCTGCACCTGTGCTCCACCTCCCAGCCTGCCTATATTAACCTCCCTTTCCTTTTCCTCTTTGCCTGTTTATACTGGTTCCTTAGCTTCTGCAAGGTTCCTGTGTTTACTGTGATGCTAGCTATTGCTATCATCCTGTTCCAGTTTCCTCGTTGCCGACCTCTGCTTGTTTCCTGACTTCGCTACCTGCCGCCTGCCTCGGACCCCTGCTTGTTTCCTGACTTCGCTCCCGGCTGTTCCTGCCACTGGGATCCACTTCAGCCGAAGTCCAATCCTTGACACAAAGTATCAGTGAGTGCTGTAAAAAAACACAGGTATGCACTTGTGTAATGAGAAGCATATTTAAATCCTGGTAGTTGGTATAGATGGGGGGTATAAAGCAGCTCCCACTAATTTCACTTCCTATTAGGACTGCGTCTCAAAGGCAGAAATCAGCCCTGTGTGTAATATCCCAGCAGCAACCAAACATAAGTCAATGGTAGGGGGTTACTTACAGATGGTGTCCTGTTGTTTCTCCGTGGGCATGCATCACGCGGTGTAATCGGATAGATGATCCCAGCAGGGAAGAGAAAGCGGAGCACAGCCGCGCACACGAGGGGTTAATCCAGGACTACAGCAGGTCTGTTGAAAAACTCATTAATGGATATGCGACAACATGGTGCAGACAGGTAAAAATAGTTCCTCTTAAGCGTTTCACGCCATAGATGGCGCTTCGTCAGATGACGAAAGGATCCGTGAGTCACGCCGCACTCGGCGTGCTCCGGCTTACCTCGGCCCACGACCAGGTGCTCCTGTTCCTTCGCTCCCTGCTACACATCAGCTGGAACAGAGTGGATAAGGGAAACTCCCTTAATCGGGTGCTCAATATACCTCCAGTGCTACCATATGTAGGCGTATAGTAATAACATTTAGAGCAGGGTTACCATCCTCCTTTGCAATGACACCAGCAACTCAAATCCATAAAGAGAGAAAAAACCATAAAGCAACCACAGTCCATTCATTGAGGGGAGAAGGCCATCTAACCTATCCGGGGAGTATAAAACTCCACCCGGCGGTCCCTCTATGGGTGGGCTAATAATAATCTCCCGTAGTCTCAAAAATGTAGCAATATGTACTCACTCTTCCAGTCTGTGCTCTGCTGCGCTTCTCTCGCTGGAATTGGCTGGATGGCCCCTGCTCCGTAGCGTGCCTCAGTCCCAATGGTAAGACAATGAATAGTAGAGTGATCAGACGAGCACTGCTGTTTGAATAGGCGGGAGGCAAGGTGCTGTAAAAATAACTTTATTCCAGCATATCAGCCAAATTTAAAAACCACATGAGGAGGATCCTCTGACGCGTTTCGTCCTTATGGGACTTTATCGAAGGAAACGCGTAGGGTCACATGGTACAGGAAACTACGGTGGCCAAGCAGCTCAAGCTCAAGCTCCAGAGCACAGACGTCAGTTCCTGCATCCTGCTACTTGATCGGTGGGTGATTGAATACAGCCAGAAACATCTACCTTCCCTGCAGAGGAGAAAGCTTGCACCGGCAGCATATCCCACAGCAGGGCTGATTCACAGCAGCTACATTTGTATGCAGATGGAAGACTTCTGAAACCTGGACGTCAGCGTTGTGCATGGGCTTGTCCCATAAATTGCTTATTTTAAACTGACAAAGTGTGAGTTGGCAATCGTCTGTTCATAATAATTAAAACCTTTTAAATCTGAATTTACACTAGGATCGGGCGCTTTTTCTTTCTTCTTTTTTTCTTATATATTTATATATCTGTATCTTACATGGCTTTGTCTGAACAAATGGCAAGATGCCAGGTTAAACATTTTTTCAAAGATTCAATTAACACCTCAATGAGACCTCTCCCTTTGTTTACTCTATGCGTGACAAAGATCCGATGAACAATTCAATGAGACCTCTCACTGGAGGAGAGTTAGGAAGAGGTGTATAATGTGAGGAGGATACAGAGGGGATGTCTTGATGAATGGAATCCCCCTTTGTCTTGAAATAGTCAGCAAAGTCCTGAGGTGAAATGGAGGAAGAAAAACAGGTAACAGATGGTAGTCTGAGTAGAGCGTCAATGACAGAGAAGAGTCGGCATTGGCTAGACTTGTGCGTGTTGATTAGTGGAGAAAAGCAGGTTTGTTTAGCCTATGAGAGGGCAGAGTTGAAACAGGATATGATAAATTTGTAATTGTAAGGGAGTGAAGAGGTTAACTCCCTTTCCAGACTTCACAGGTGTCGGATTTCATACCTGAACAGGAAAGTGTGGACAATGAACTCCAGATTAAGCAGGCATAAAAGGTAGGAAGGTCTCAGACAGAGAGAGAAAGGGAAACTTCTCCAAGCCAGGAGAGAGGCTGGCTGCTAGGACTGAAGGAAGCAGGCCTGTGGGGTCCAGCTGGGAATCACAAACAGGATAAAGATTGCTCCCTAGAACCGGTGTTCCTGATTGCGGTTGGTGCTACACTGAGACTCTGGGATAGCAATTCCCTACATCAAATAAGACTTTCTATATTGTTCTCTGTCTTACTAATATTGTGGTTATAAGTTTGGACTGGTAAATGGCTTTTCCAGCAAGTCAGATAGAAAGGGCGGAGAAATGTTTATTTAGTTTCCCTAACGGGAATAGGATTTGATTTTATAATGTTGTGTTTTGCCTTAAAGGGTCAGTAGCCCTATTGTTTGGTTGCTGTTTTGTGGTTAATAAACCAATCCAGTTAAGCGGAACCCTCTGTCTATGTGCCTAACTGCCCTCGCCAACAGGCCGCTCCGTAACACTAATGAAGAATGTCTGCGAGAGTGTCAGATTCCTCCAGAGGCGTTCAGAGGAATGAGTGCAGGAACGCAGCATGCGTGTGTGGCAAGTTTGATATTGTATAGGGTTAGAAGTGTAAGAAGGACAGAGAGAAAGCATGGCATGTAAATTAAAGAAGAGGATAGGGCATGGTTGTAGTTCATGACCAGTTTGTCAGAGTCTGGAGTAGAGAGTGAAGGAGGAGCACAATGTGAAATCAAAATCTGGCAGGTTAATAGAACGCAGGTCTCTGCAGAAATGAGGGTTAGATGGAGGAGGAGAAGTAAAAGAGAGAAAATTAGATGAGATGATGATCAAGGAGAGGAAAGGGGGATATATTGAAATCGGATAGAGAAAAGTTTTTTTTAATGAAAACCAGGTCTAGCTAGTGGCCATCCTTGTAGGTGCTGACAGTTGTCCATTGATGTGATTTACCACTATCACAGCCAATGGTCATCCAAATAAAAAAAAACAACCACCAAAAATATCCAATTGTACCAATACAATCACCAAATAAACAACAATAAACATGTAAATACAACAAAATTACCAGTAATCAATAAAGCAAATAACAAATAAGCACCAGAATTAAAAATTCCAACCCACAAAAAACATCAATTAATAAAAGTATTTCAACTTTATACTTATTACCGTATGTTCTGTCAATTGGATGTTGCATTGGGCACCCCTGTCTTTTGTTGTATACATTTGCCATGCCCAGTAGGACTCTTTTTTGTCATAAATATATATTCATGATGTGGTGGGTGTAGGAGCCTGAGTTAGCTGGGAATGTGTATTAATCAATTTCTGACTGGTAACAGTTGTAGTGGTGGTAGGTGGCCCCTCCCCCAGAGCTCACTCCTCCTCACCTTTTTAACTTGGGAGGTCTTTCACTTTGCTGCAAGAACAGGACCTACTATGGTTCTTTCCCCTCACAGAGGTAAAAGGAAGGGTTCTGTAAAGATCCGCGCTGCGGGTACACCCGCTTCCAGCTCTTCCTAACCTGGTCTCCGTGCCACCCAGGCTCCCCGGCGGCGTGCCTCACGCCTCACTCCTCACGGCCCCCTCCACAGCCGCACCCGCACTTCCAGGTTGCGCGCGTCACCCTTACCGGCGCACGCGGACCCAGGCTGCTATTTGCTGGCGCAATGCACCTGACTCCACCTCCTCTGCGGCTGCGCGTGCATTGCGCGCTTCTCTGCCCATGCTCCAGCAGCTCAACCCCCCAGGCACGTCTCCCCTATCGGATCCTTCCCCGGGCTGCTCCTCTGCACCTCCCCTTGCTCTGGTAGGTCCCAGCCTCCCAGACACTTCTCCCCTATCAGGTCCCCTCTCGGGCCGCTCCTCCGCTCCTCCCTTGCCCTGATAGGTCCAGCCTCCCAGGCACTCCTCCCCTATCAGGTCCTCCCTCGGGCCACTCCTCCGTCCCTCCCCTTCCTCTGATAGGTCCTATCCCCCTATTTAGTCCCACCTCACCATTACCTCCTTGCTCTGCATAGCTTCTTTACCTTGGTGCTGTCTGCTGTTGCCTGGCCCCTTTTGTCTTTCAGTTCCCATTCCTGTCCCTGGATATTCTGCTGACCTCCCTGGATCTTGACCCTTGGCTTTGGCCTTCGTTTACGCTGCTCTCTGGTACCCCTTGGATTGGCTTTGGACTTTACTACCCTGCAGACTTCTATATCCCCTGGACACGGCATACGGACAATCTACTACACTGCTCTCTCCATCCCATGACCACTGGCTTTCGGACACTCTACTACGCTGCTCTCTCCATCCCATGACCACTGGCTTACGGACTTTACCTTTCTACGCTGGAGTTGTCAAGTACGGTAAAACTAACTACACTGGCGACACACTTTATTCGAGCTCGGCTAGTCCCACGAATTCGGGTATACCCGGGTGTATTGAGGTTTGTGACTGTTTTCTGCCCGAGTGCATTGGGTTATTTTCCAGGCAGGGATTGAAGCATTTTATTCCCGCTGGCTGCAATACTGCACAGTATATATATATATACTGCATTACAATTCATGAATTTATGCCATCTGGTAGACACGCGAAGCATTGCAGCCTATTAAATCCTAATCATTATCATTTAACAGATCAGCCGCCCGTCAGCCAGGCATGAACCCAGGCTGGGAAGGCAAACACAACGAGGCTTGTCAGAGGTGAGGAGCGGCGCATTCCAGGTATCTGCCAGGTACATACTGGGTATTTGCTCGAATAAAGTGTGTCGGTGCAGTATCCTTGTTACCAGGACCACCTACGCCTCTTCCACACTCTGGCCGTGCCCTCGTTTACTGCTAGGTGTGTGGTATTACTCCTTTCCACCTCAGTCCCGGGGTCTCGTCTGGCTTGTGGGCAGGCCAAGCGTTACATTATTCAGAGCCAATCAGACCCAGACCCCCCTGAGGTGGAAGATACCCTAACCACCATCTCCAACCACTTTACCTTCTTGGACAAGCAGCCCTTAACCAACAGGTCGCTACCTTAAACGTCCAGATTCCCCAGCTTAATGTCTCCAGTTCCGTTATCTCTCCCGCTGTCTCCTGTGAAGGGACCGGGTCTCCGGAGTTGCGTATCCCTACCCCCAGTAAATACGCGAGAGACCCGCTTGCATGCCGAGGGTTTTTAAATCAGTGTGAGATTCAATTCGAACTGTCACCCTCTCTCTTCCCCACGGATCGTACTAAGGTAGCTTATGTTTTTTCCCTTCTCACCGGGGACGCCTTGGCCTGGGCTTCACCAATCTGGGAGCTGAAACCTGAACTCACTTACAACTTCCCTAACTTTTAAAGAGAATTTCGTTTAGTCTTTGACACCCCTGGACATAGAGAAATGGCTGCTTCCTCCTTGTTCCACATTTCGCAGGGTCGGAGATCAGTGGCTCGTTACGCACTGGAGTTCCGGACTATCGCGGCTGAGACTGATTGGAACGATGGGTCACTTTCCACGGCCTTTTAGCAAGGACTCTCGGAATCCTTAAAGGACGAGCTGGCGGCTCGTGAGAGGCCCTCTTCATTGGAGCCCCTAATCGCTTTATGCATCATGGTTGATCTAAGACTTCTGGAGAGGCGGACTGAACGTCAACGTCCTCGTATTTCTGTTCCCATGTCTTCTAATTCCAGGTCTCCTGCTCTTGTTCTACAAACATTGGATGCTCCGGAACCCATGCAACTGGGCAGTCATCAACTTCCTTCGATGGAGCGTTTACGTCGGAGAAACGAGGGCCTGTGCTTCTATTGTGGATCCCCTGGGCACATCCTGCCACGTTGCCCTTTGAGGCCGGGAAACGCCAACGCCCAGTGAGGTATGCAGGAATCTCACTGGGTACCATCTCTTCTTTTCCCTCTCCTGTACAGGGCCATCCCAAACGCATCTTACTGCCTGTCTTCCTCAAGTACGCCAGCATTCAAACCCACGCTCTGGCCTTCCTCGATTCTGGATCCGGAGAGAATTTCATAAATCAGGCTTTTGCTATCCGGCACAACATTCCACTCCGGAAGAAGACCTTTCCGGTCGGATTGGAGGCTATCGATGGTCGACCCCTGCAGCCAGCCTTTATTTCTTTGGAGACACTTCCCATTGAACTTTCTATGAATGATGGACATTTTGAACTCATTTCTTTTGATGTCATCCATCCCCCTTCTGTTCAAATCATCCTTGGCTTACCATGGCTGCAACTACACAATCCCATCACCGATTGGACTGCGGAGTTCCCCGTACAATGGAGATCCTCCCAGGTGGATTCATCCTCTTCGTCCGCTGCGGTATTGGCTGTCTTGGAAACCATTCCCCCGCAAAACACCACCCTACCGGATGTCTATTCGGAGTTCATGGATGTTTTCAGTAAGTACAAATCCGAAGAGCTTCCCCCTCATCGCCGGTTCGACTGCCCGATTGACTTTATTCCGGGTGCTCCTTTTCCCAAAGCCAGGTCATATCCATTATCCCTGCCTGAGACGGAGGCCATGTCCCAGTATATTACAGAAAATCTTCAAAAAGGCTTCATCCGGAAATCCACTTCTCCCGCCGGAGCAGGATTCTTTTTTGTAAAAAAGAAAGATGGGACGCTCTGTCCGTGCATCGATTTCCGTGGCCTAAACAAGATTACTATCAAGAATCGCTGCCCTTTGCCTCTTATCCCGGAACTCTTCGATAGGCTGCAAGGCGCAACAATCTTCTCTAAACTTGATCTACGGGGGGCATATAACCTGATTCGCATCCGCAGCGGTGACGAGTGGAAGACCGCGTTCAACACGCGCAGCGGTCACTATGAGTACCTGGTGATGCCGTTTGGGTTGTGCAATGCCCCTGCAGTCTTCCAAGACTTTATGAATGAGGTTTTTCGTGATCTATTGAATTCTTTTGTGATTATCTACTTGTATGATATCCTTATTTTTTCCAAAACTCTTGAGGAACACATTCTCCATACCAAGATGGTGCTCTCTCATTTATGGGCCAACAAGTTCTATGCCAACATGGAGAAGTGTGTCTTTCACCAATCCTCAACTACCTTCCTGGGATACATTGTCTCGGATCAAGGGTTCACCATGGATATGGAGAAACTCAATTCTGTACTAGAATGGCCACAACCTAACTCTATAAAGGCGATTCAGCGTTTTCTCGGTTTTGTAAATTATTATAGGAAATTTATTGCTGGTTTTTCTACCTTGGTTGCACCCACTACAGCCGTTACCAAAAAAGGGGCCGACCCTTCCTCTTGGCCATTGGAGGCACTCGGGCCTTTGAGTCTCTTAAAAGAGCCTTTGTCTCAGCTCCCATTCTAGGACATCCCATCTCCACCCTCCCCTTTACCTTGGACTTTACTACCCTGCAGACTTCTATATCCCCTGGACACGGCATACGGACACTCTACTACACTGCTCTCTCCATCCCACGACCACTGGCTTTCGGAGTTGACGCCTCTGGGAGCCGGTGCAGTTCTCTCTCAACGAACCACCCCTGAAGATAAACTATACCCCTGTGGGTTTTTTTCTAAAAAAAATTCTTCAGCAGAAAGAAATTACGACGTGGGGAATAGGGAATTGTTGGCCATCAAAATGGCATTAAAAGAGTGGAGACATCTTCTGGAAGAAACCAAGGAACCCATTCTGATCCTGACAGACCACAAAAATCTTTCTTACATTGAAGGTGCTCGTCGTCTTGGGCCTCGTCAAGCTCGTTGGGCGTTGTTCTTCTCAAGGTTTAATTTTATCATCTCTTATATTCCTGGAACTAAGAATATCAAAGCGGATGCATTGTCCAGTCAGTTTAGCACTGAGGAGAAGTCAGAGGAAGTCCCAGAGAGTATTCTGTCCCCCCAATTGTTTATCTCAGCCATTCTGGATAAGATTTTGGAGTCTCAAGCACTGGTCCCCAAAGGGCTTGAAGTTCCTGATAGTCGTCTTTACGCAGCCCCACGTTTTCATCTCAAAATTCTTGAATGGGGTCATTCCTCCAGATCTGCCGGCCATCCAGGTTTTAAGAAGACTTCTGATCTGATTCGGCGAACCTTCTGGTGTTAAAGGACATTAGAGCTTTCACCTCCTCTTATCCAGTCTGCGCACAAAATAAATCTGTCCGTCAAAAGCCTTCTGGTCTTCTACAACCCCTCCCGGTCCCGGACCGTCCTTGGAGTTACATTGCTATGGACTTCATCGTGGATCTTCCCCCATCTAATGGTATGACTACTATTCTTGTAATTGTCGACAGATTCTCCAAGCAAGCTCGTTTTATTCCCCTCAAGGGTCTACTCAATTCCAGTACTTTGGCGGATATTTTCGTAAAATAAATTTTTCGTATTCATGGCGTCCCGTGGTCCATTGTCTCGAATCGTGGTACGCAATTTGTTTCTAAATTCTGACGTGCATTTTCCCAGAGGTTGGGCATTTCTCTCCTTTTTTCCTCAGGCTATCACCCCCAAACAAATGCACAGACTGAACGCATGAACCAGTCCCTCGAAGAGTATTTGCGCTGTTTTTCTTCCGATTCTCAGGATAATTGGGCAGAGTTACTTCCTTGGGCAGAATTTGCGATTAACTCTCTCAAAAATGAGTCCACTCAAGAATCAACGTTTTTTGTAAACTACGGATTTCATCCTACCCGTCTTCCCATGTATTCTCCCAGGTCAGGAGTTCCTGCAGCTGATGATAGGGTATCCACCTTACAGGGGTCTTGGAGGAGAATTAAAACAGTGTTACAGGAGTCCATGCTAAGACAGAAGAGACAAGCAGATAGGCTTCGTCGGGAGGCCAATAAGTTTGCACTGGGAGACAAGGTCTGGCTTTCACCAAAAAATATCAAACTGAAGGCTCCAACCCCTAAACTATCTCCCAGGTTTCTGGGTCCCTTCTATTCTGAGACAAATCAATCCTGTAGCTTAGCTTGCCTCCCTCAATGAAAATCTCTCCCATCTTCCATGTTTCACTCTTGAAACCGTTTATTCAAGGCAAGCAATTCGCTCATCCTTCTCTTCGGCCTCCTCCCCCCATTGTACCTGGACAACAGGAGTTAGAAATCCAGTCCATCATTGACTCTCGCATCTATAGGGGCAAGCTCCAATTTTTTGTCCACTGGAAGGGATACGGACCTCAGGATCGTTCTTGGGTCTCGCATGCAGATCTTCACGCCCCGTCCCTTCTCAAACGGTTCCACCAAAAGTTTCCCCTCAGACCTCCACGGCCGCTCCCGCACTTCCAGGTCGCACGCGTCACCCTTACCGGCGCACGCGGACCCAGGCTGCTATTTGCTGGCGCCATGCGCCTGACTCCACCTCCTCTGCGGCTGCGCGTGCATTGCGTGCTTCTCTGCCCCTGCTCCAGCAGCTCCACCCCCCAGGCACATCTCCCCTATCGGATCCTTCCCCGGGCTGCTCTTCCGCTCCTCCCCTTGCTCTGGTAGGTCCCAGCCTCCCAGATACTTCTCCCCTATCAGGTCCTCTCTCTGGCCGCTCCTCCGCTCCTCCCATCGCCCTGATAGGTCCCAGCCTCCCAGGCACTTCTACCCTTCCAGGTCTTCCCTCAGGCCGCTCCTCCATTCCTCCCCTCACTCTAATAGGTTCCAGCCTCCCAGGCACTACTCCCCTATCAGGTCCTCCCTCAGGCCACTCCTCCGTCCCTCCCCTTCTTCTGATAGGTCCCAGCCCCCTATTTAGTCTCCCCTCACCAGTACCTCCTTTCTCTGCATAGCTTTTGTACCTTGGTGCTGTCTGCTGTTGCCTGGCCCCTTTTGTCTTTCAGTTCCCATTCCTGACCCTGGATATTCTGCTGACCTCCCTTGATCTTGACCCTTGGTTTTGGACATTGTTTATGCTGCTCTCTGGTACCCCTTGGATTGGCTTTGGACTTTACTACCCTGCAGACTTCTATATCCCCTGGACACGGCATACGGACACTCTACTACACTGCTCTCTCCATCCCACGACCACTGGCTTACGGACACTCTACTACACTGCTCTCTCCATCCCACGACCACTGGCTTTCGGACACTCTACTACGCTGCTCTGTCCATCCCACGACCACTGGCTTACGGACTTTACCTTTCTACGCTGGAGTTGTCAAGTACGGTAAAACTAACTATCTTTGTTACCAGGACCACCTACGCCACTTCCACACTCCGGCCGTGCCCCCTGTTTACTGCTAGGTGTGTGGTATTACTCCTTTCCACCTCAGTCCCAGGGTCTCGTCTGGCTTGTGGGTAGGCCAAGCGTTACAGGTTCACAGTGTAGTGTAGGATTTGCATTTTTGGTTATACCTTGTCGTTTGGTATGCAGGCTTACGACACTTTGGCCAAAGGGTTAAACTAAATAACCAAGTAATTATTATTATTTTTGAAGTATTTAAACTTTATACTTATTACCATATGTTTTGTCAATTGGATTTAGCATTGGGCACCCCTATCTTTTGTTGTAATTAATAAAAGAAAACTCAAAATAAACACCATTATTAAAAAACAGTAACAGAAATAAACAATTGAAACCTCACCGATATTGCCCATTGATTGCCAATGTATTTATGTATGCCCCTTTATGGCAAATGCTTGCTTTTATGTCTTTAAAATGTATTTTGGTTCTTTGCTTTTAATAATGTCAGCTATTTATTTTGTGTTTTAATTTTTGTGGTGTTTTCAATTGTTTATTTCTGTTACTTTTTTGTTTGCTTTTTAATTGTGGTTTATTTTTGGTCTTTTGCTTTTTAATAATGGTGTTTATTTGGAGTTTTCTTTTATTTATTTTAATTGTTAATTCTGGTGTTTATTTGTATTTGCTGGTAATTTTGTGGTGTTTACTTGTTTATTATTGTTTATTTGGTGATTGGTTTGATAGCATTAGATATTGTTTGTTGTTGTTTATTTTTTAGGTTGACCATTGACTGCCATAGTGTTAAATTATGCTTCCCGAGTTACAGGCCCCAGTATGGGGCATCGGGTGCTGGTATCGCCACCATTTTTAAATTGTCCACGTCACGTGACCGTGGGATTTAAATACTGGAGGAGATACCGGCACCCCATTATGTGGCCTGTATCTCTGGAAGCAGGGGGACCCCGAGGTTGAAATCAATGCGATTCATCTCAGGAGAACCCCTGCTCACGCATAGTATTAATAAAAATTACATTAAAGCAATTTCATTACCTTAACGGATAGCGGCTTCGGTAATGAATTTTTTAAATTGTTATTAATAATAATAATAATAGCATGTTCTTGTATATGGAAGTGTTTGTTGTACTCTAGGTTTCTACAGGCTGACATGGCTTGTAAGACTACCCCTTTTGGCTCTCGACTTTGGATTTCCTTGGACTATGTATACTCTGGCATCCCACGACCATGGCTTGGACTTCAACCTTCCTCATCTCTCCGCTCCCTGACCTCGGCAAGGCAATCACTATTCTAGTCCTATACCCGGTACCGGCAAGTATTGTCTACGTTACTTACATCTGGCCTGGCAACGCTTAATACCACACTCCGGACACGCTCCCTTTGCTGCAGGTGCGTGTATTCCTACCTCCCCCTTCAGCACAGGGGACGGGTCTGGTCTGTGGGCAGCACCAGCATAACATTAGCACCCAGGAAGAGCCCTTTCATACTCACTGGGTTTGGTCATTTCCCGGACATAGTGGACATTCGCGGTTCAAATGCTCAGAGGATCTGCAGTAATAGCATAACCGACCAGCTCTGCGAAATTGTTGTATCTGTGCCCGGGTGCGCTGAACTTCGAGTTGCATCGGCTCTGGAGTCTCCAGAGTGGGCAACTGGGAGACAGCAGGTCTCGTGGTTGAAGAGAACCTGGAAAAGGAGGCACGGAAAGGCACAAATCGGGGGGGTGTTGGCGCTCAGAGCGGCGTACCTGGCGACGTTGGTTCACCTGAATGGCCTGGGAGATGAGTTCCTCCAGAAGTCCTGGCCTGGGTTGTGAGGTGAGCTTGTCCTTCACGGAATCCGTTAATCCTCGCCAAAAGACTGCGACTAAAGCCTCCTGGCCATACCGAGCCTCAGCTTCTAGGGTCCTGAACCCCAATGCGTACTGGGCCACGGGTCGACGTCCCTGTGAAAGTTGAAGCAGAGAGTCAGAGGCAGTTTCCTGGCGTATGGGGGTATCGATGACCTGTCCAAAGTCTCGTGTAAATGCAGCATAATCTCGAGTGATTTCGGGGCGTAGTTCCCAAATCGGGGAGGCCCATGCCAGGGCATTTCCCATGAGTAGGCTGTAGACATACGCCACCTTCTTACGACCAGAGGAATACTGCTGCAGAGCCATCTCAAACTGGATCTCGCACTGATTGAGAAGTCCACGACAGGCGTGCGGGTCCCCAGCGTACGGCTTGGGTGCCGGAATCTTCGGGCCCGGTGCTGCGGCGCCCACCAGTTCCATCTGCGCTTGAGGTGCAACCACAGGAGGTGCCTGTAAAAAGAGATCTTCTACCTGTTGAGTGAGAAGAACCAGCTGATCGGTTATGGTCTGGATTTGCTGATAGATGGCCGACAACATACTGCCAAGTTCAGTCTGGTCTGCGTCTTGTGGGCGCGACATATTGTAACGCCGGTGCTGCCCGCAGACCAGACTCATCTCTTGTACTGAGGTGGGACGTATGTGTGCATGCACCCGCAGCAGAAGGAGCATGTTCGGAGTGTGGTGTTTTGGTATTGCCAGGCCAGGTGGAAATAACTATAGCAATACTTGTCGGTACCGGGTAAAGAAGAGACATAGTAGTTGCCGTTGCCAAGGTCAGGGAGTGGAGAGGTCCGGAAGGTCGAGATGCAAGCTGAGATCGAGGGACGTGAGAAGCAGCGTAGTCAGGAAGGAGCCGGGGTCGAGAGCCAGAGAGAGTAGTCAGCCAAGCCGCGTCATAACCTGAGTAGACATCCACAAGTGGAGACTATGTCGAGAAATGTGGAAGTGGTAAGACAGGCACTATATAGTGCGACTGACCAATAGGAAGCGGAGGCAGGCCTGGAGGAGCGCGTGGAGCCGTCCTGGACAGGTTACTTTGATACGCACACAGGTGAACAGCTTTGGTATTGAGTAGTAGCCTGAGCATGAGTTGGGAGTGTGGTTTCACTGCCAGTGCAGTGAATAAATTAACTTTGGTGGGCGCAAGCTCTATAATGTTGGAGAGCGTGCACCCAGGACTAATGGCAGCCGCCTGAGTGCAGGCTGGCTGCGGGGCAGCGGTGGCCCGTCGGAGATGACGGGGAAGCCCCACAACAACGGGGACCAGGTGGGACCGGAGTCAGGGACGTCACACGGCAGTGGGACCAGTAAGAGGTAAGGAGGGGTCACGCTGCGAACGCCGTGACCCCCGAATCCTCACAAATAAATAATAAATACTAAGCTGTTAAATCCATTGATTGGCACTGTGCCTACCTAATCCCCCAATAGTAGTTTAGTTTTATGTTATTATACATTAACCTCTTTGTAGCTCTTTGTGGTCAGCTAGTCGACCCGTTGGCTACTAAGTGATTAATATGTACTGTAACGTGTTAAAGTAGTACTTTTATCATTTATTTCATGTTGGTTTCGCTTATATTGCCTATGTATATATTGGCCATTATATACATTGAAAAGATTATTTGCAGTATTTCTGCTGTTCATGTTATTCCAATAAATATTTTACCTTGATTTATGGCAGTTTTTACCTACAAATGTGGTATTATGCCTGTTTTTATCACATCTAATGCTTGTAATGGATCCAATAATAAGTTATTTAAGTTCGGCAGTGCAATGTTGATATACTGTATTGCATGATAAAAATAAGGCCCTTAGAAGTTTTGATTTGGAAAGACCAGGTTCAACACCATAAGTTTGGTGTTGGTAAGCAAACAAAGTGCACATCTCTTACAAGCAAGTTAAGGATACACGTCTTCCAGATATGTAAAGAGAGCCCTGCATGCAATATTTGAAATGTATATGCATAGTGGAGATTTACGGCTTGTTATTGCTTTGCAAGAACTCTTTGGAATTTTAGGTATGTTGATATGGTTGGTAACGAAGGATATTTTACTTATATGCACATTATAGAGGTTACATTAATCATATTATGGGACAGTAAGGTTCAACAAAAGTTCATGAAGTGCAATGGGAATGAAATGGGACCGAAACATTACTAGCATTAGCAGTTTCTGAAACAGTAACATTCCTCTGACATGAACAACTTCATATCTTGAAATGCTTCAGAACACATAAAGAACAATATTCCAAACTCGAGTATACAGGCATCTTATTTTTTAGTTATCGGCTTGAAAGCTGGAACCTTGACCATGTCACGTGGTTCCTCATGACACGGCTGACCGACAGCACTGTGGACTTGAAGGTTAATTACCGGTATAAAGTGATATAATAGGCATAAAAACAACTTAACAGGTGATCACTACTAATTAAGTGAAGTGAATATAGCACTCTAATAGAGTTAATATCAAGTGCACATACAAAATATTGCACGTAAATAAAGTGAAAAAATAATAATAAGTGAAATCCAGAATATAAATTTTAACCCCCTGCTCAGACCCTCTGGTGGGGTTTGTCTTCACTTGTCCCAAAATGTTGCAGTAGATTCACAGATTCCATGGGGAGCATGAAGGGGAAAAAACAAGAACACAGAAAATCTAAGTGCAGGAGTAATGCAGAGTGGACTAATGTCAGCTCCAATCTTGGCTCATATAGATGACTTACTTACAAAATGTAAGAATTTCAACAGCATTGAATGGTATAGGCTGTGGCAGTCTCTCCAAGGTAGGTGTATAGCAGCTCAGCGTCATCAGAGGAAAACAGACCCAGTACTCAGAGAGATATTGCCCCAATGCAGAGAGAGAGGAAAGAGCTACATAGCATAATAGTGTAAAGGAAAGACCACTCAGCATGCCACCTCACCGTCCCATTTCCCATGCACGTCGGTGGTTCTCGTGCAAGTCCTCAAGCACTGATGGATCTCTGTCTCCTGCCCCTGCTCTGTCGCGTCTCTGCGAGTCTGGGCGCCTGATGTCAGATCCGGTTTCGTTCCGGTGGTAACCGAACAGCCTGCGGCTCGTCTCCAATGTGCTCCGTGTGTCAAGAAACTCCCACTCAACGCATTTTGCCATGTAGCCGACACTTCTACGTGGCGAAACATGTTGAGTGGGAGTTCCTTGACACATGGAGCACATTGGAGACGAGCCGCAGGCTGTTCGGTTAGCACCGGAATGAAACAGGATCTGACGTCAGATACCCAGACTCGCGGAGACGCGACAGAGCAGGGGCAGGAGACAGAGATCCATCGGTGGCTGAGGGCTTGCCTGAGGACCACCGACGTGCATGGGAAACAGGGCGGTAAGCTGGCATGCTGAGCAATCTCTCCTTTACACTATTATAGTTTGATATGCCTGTTTTTAACTTCTACATTGTGAGTGCACATTTTATATCTGTATAGATTAAACTTTTAAACCTGGTTGATCTGTGCTATTTAGCTCTTTCCTCTCTCTTTGCATTGGGGCCATAACTCTCTGAGTACTGGGGCTGTTTTCCTCTGATGACGCTGTGCTGCTATACACCTACAGTACCTTGGAGAGACTGCCACAGCCTATACCATACAATGCTGTTGAAATTCTTACATTTTGTAAGTAGGCCATCTATATGAGCCAAGATAGGAGCTTACATTAGTCCACTCTGCATTACTCTTGCACTTAGATTTTCTTTGTTCTTGTTTTTTCCCCTTCATTCTCCCCCTGGAATCTGTGAATCGACTTATAGGCTAACACATTAAAAGCAATGGTTATAGATTAACACATTGATTAATACAGTGATTCACATATCTTTTACTTCTGCCTTTTTGTCACCAGGCACCTATTCTTTCATTTACTGTCCAAGGCCAGGCGTCTTTGATTGTAAAAACCTTGAATATACCTTTGGTGTGTGTTTTGGAAATATGCCTGTTCTTGATTATTTAGATATAATATGGATCACTGTAACATACTGACTAACTCTCCATATTAATCAGAGTTACTCCCTGACATTTAGCTGAAAAAATAATATTTTCCCACTTTCACCAATATAACTTCCCAGTACAAGTCACTCCCAAATCTCCTTGATAGAAGCTTATATGCATAGGTTATAATATAAAGTAATTTTACGTGTATTTGTATACAGAGTTAGCCATTTTAGTGATAATACAGAACATTATGTTATAACAGAATATCACAGAGTTTCTATGGGATTCAATTGCAGTGATAATCCCTACATGTCACACCATAATGCAACAGGGTTAAAATAACCCAGGCTCTCAACCATTTTAAATCAAAAAATAGACTAAAAGATGTTTCTACCAGGCTGGGGTATGGTTGATGGTGAGTGGTAAGGATTGATGGGTCTGAATAGAGGGGAATTATGAGTGTTGTGTGAAGCCTGCATATACTGTACTGCCGACGGTTATTCTAACACAAACCAGTGGCAATCGCCAAAAAGACCCAGGTACATGCTAGGTACATGCTGGGTCTTGTTTCAGGGACGTTTAAGGCATTTCTGCATTGACTAATGGCCCATCAGATTAACAGCGGGGTTCCCTGGCAGTCCCATTCAAACTGAATGGGACTGCCAGGGACCCCTGCTTTGTTAATCCAATGGGTCATTAGTCAATGCAGAAATGCCTTAAACTTGCCTTAAACTAACCAGGTTACACCCAGCATGTAACTGGGCTAGTTTAAGGCAAGCTTTAGAATACTCGTTGTCTCGTCTGTATACAGTATGTGCTATAATACATTTTATGATTATTAATCATTGACCAGTTTGTTACTTGATGATATGCACTTGTTTATAGCATTGTGTCAGGAAACCTGCTCAGTAAAATGTAGGCAGGTTTAAGGTATGTTCCCAAAAGATTGTGTTTGCAATTTTATAATGTACAGAGCTGTAGTCACTTCAACATTTTCTCCAAGAAAAACAATACTGTTTAATAGCTACAATATATAATAAACAACTAAAAATAAAATTCATGTTAACAGACCTGACCGTGGTACAGACCTTTATAACAATTTCTGATCTCCAATGTATACCTTTTTTAGGTTCATTAAAAAGGTTTTTTTTAATACTGAATTTAATGCATTGTCAGTCCATCCTGAACTGAAGGAGTTTAACATGTTTACATTGAATACTGCTTTAAAGTCTTTGTATTACTCGATTATACGTAGCTTTTTTTTGTCAGCTACAGTGCTTTATATCATGGTCTCTTTCATTCTTTCATTTCCTGTCTCTCACTTTGATCCTTCCTGGGTTTTCTTAGATGTACAGATGCAGCAGTCATTCGATCATTTCTTGGTACCGTTTTCGTAAAGTCTGCTGTATTCCATGCGGCATTCACTCGTTAATCTTCTGGGAAGGCTGTCAATCACACACATGTTTACCGTTGTTGATTTTCCGTGATTAATGTGATTGTGATTTGTTTGGGTGTTCTGCGTGTTTCTGCCAGATGGCAAAAGAAAATCCCTTTGCACAGGGCAACCAGTGAGTTGTGTGTAATCAATTTGCTGGTGTTAAAAACTATATAAAAAGAGTGGCCACAACAGTCATCCATTGTAAATTGACCTCGCTGAAGACGTTATCAAATGTATGCGTTTCATAATTAAAAACTCTACAGTATGCACAATGCTTGTTCCGTTATTCTACATTTCTATCTCTGCAATTGCTGAATGGACATCATGTCAAGTCAAGTCATGTCAAATCCTTATACCAAATCACAATGTAGTTACGCATTTCTCATATTTTCTGCAATTAATGCTGGAACAGATATGAAGGCAACTTCAGCAGAGATTTATGACTATACAATTGAAAAATATAAATTCTTCAAATTTTCACTGAACCAATGTGGCTGGAAGCATTTGATAAGGAAAATATTAACTAATGATGATTGCTTTTTTCGCATATCCCCTCCTCTGGGAGATACCTGTACAAGAGGATATTGGTCTGTGCTCCCAGCTTTTGCCAGAATGGTTGCTCATGGCGACTGCAAAAGAAGAAAGGTCGGGTTTCATCCATTTAAGATTCGTACAGTACCTGTACATACTTCCCGACCATGCAGTGTACAGGTACCCAAACCAGCTTCCTAATACTATTGCAATAACGGGCCAACCGTGACTGAAAACCTGGTGAGCAGCAATCCTTGCTACCTGGCCCCGCCTGATAACTGGCTTCAGCAGGCACCTGTCAACTATAATGCTGATTACATGAGTGATCCTGGCTGTTACGCACAATGCTATACACCTCTGACATTGGGTCATCTCCACCCAGTTGGCAACGTGTATAATGAAGATAAAGATAATGCAGACTACATAATTGACCCCAGCTTGTATGCACAATACAACTCTGACATTGGCTCCTCTCCACCCGTTTTGCAAAGTTTATAATGAAGGTAAATATAATGTAATATACAGTATTACATTTAATTTCCCTGGGGGGGGCGCTAGATTTTCTTGGGGGGTGTGTGGCAGTTAGAGGTCCTGTGCTCTCCCCCAGACATTTAAAGTAAATGCCAAGGGATTGCACAATGCCTCTATTATACACTTACAGTACCTTCCCTTCCGGCAATTCGTCGTCATAGTAACCCGGCATCAAATTACCATGGCAACGTGATGGCACATGACCTGTCATTTGACGCCGGGGCCGAGCAGGTGGGTTGGCGTGAGGCTCCAAGGAAAGCAGCCTAGTATAGTGTACTGTATGCCTGCCATAGCCCGTCAATGCTTGTACACATGCGCACTAGAGCGTGACTTGACGCATGCGAACTACTGGAATTTATAGCATAATTTTTTTTCCAGAACCGAAATTTTGAAATCGTGCATCAAAAGATAAGGATGAAACTCTAATATCGCTTTTTTTTTAAAAATTGGGTTTTTAAGTTTTATACAGTCCGTATCACCAGCTTCACGCTTTTAAAACTTTGCCATGCTACAGTATTATTTTGGACAACACACTACGCACTGTGATTCAATTACATGTAATAACCTATAATAAGATTTCACATGGAGATGTTGATTGATTTTATTCCACTTCATTGATAATAGAAAACATTAAGTGATGATTTTTTTACATATTGAACCAATGTTAAGATATAGAAAATAACTACATTTGCAAACAGTTCAAACAGTTTTTTTCTAATCCTTCCTGATCACCCGAGCAGTACTGTAAGACAGATCAATTGAGTTGCATCTCACCTTCCCCCCACCCCCACAAAGCAAAGGCATGGGACTACAGTACCTTACTGTAGCTATCTTAAAGTCTAAGATGGTCTCATGATTTGTCTGCTGGTATAGAAATGTACATTTCCTGGTTCCTCACGCATGCACATTGTGAACTAGTGTACAATAGAAAGCCTTCACTGCCAATCAGATTTCCAGTACTGTAGAAATCCAACGGTAATCAAAAAAATTTAAGTAACATTTTTTTAGATGAGAAAATAATTGTGAGCTGTAAAAAATACCTTATGCGATGCATTTTTTTAAAATAATTTATCAATTTTTACATTTATAAAAACACTACGTTTTTATTTCTATGTGACTCTTCAAGAGACTGAAAAATGTTGTTTATATTTTACAACATTTCAAATGATTTCTTTCAACTCATCACAGCATTATGTACAGGATCACCAAGATGAAACATTTTAGTTGCACATTCCCCCCAACAAAACCAAGGAAAAGGCATTCAACTTGTTATCAACACCTCCCCCGGCCGATCCAGGGCATTCACACAGAAAGACACCTTACGTATGCTTCGGGTCTTGCATGGCTGATAAGAAGACCTGCACTGTAATTTAGCTAGAATGACTTCACAAGGCATATCCTAATTTTTTTTCTCTCTTGAAGGGATTCATAAATAAGTTATTTGAAGAAACACTTTATGTAATGCTTTTTATATATATTTCATCAATTTCAACATTGTTCATATCACAACATTATTATTTTAGGAATGAGGTTGCTTCTTACTGTATAATTGGGCTTTGCAGGTTTAATTTATTCGGCAAAAATATTTTATCAATTTTTACACGGTCAACCCAGAATAACACAAAGATGAAACAATTGACAGAGTTGCACACTCCCCCACATCTCCCTCAGTAAACCAAGCAAAAAACACTCAGCTCCTTAACACCTTCACTCCCCCGGGCCATGGGACCTTAAATAAGAAAGTAACATTATATTTGAGCCTTTTGTTCTTGGCCAAGAATTTACTTTGCCTGGTTTCACACGAATGCGCATGCGCGTGCCTGAGAATTCCAGCATACTAAATGGTCTACAACAGTGTTTCCCAATTAAATTTAGTCATGGAACCCTTTTATATTTTGTACAACAGAATGGAACTCCTTAAATATTTTTAGCGTAGCACATGAAAAAAAAATGCGCCATTTTCTTGGTTCAAGATAATTTTTAAAAGACCCCCACCACCCCAAAACATTTTTAAATGACCCCCACCACCCCAATACATTTTTAAAAGACCCCCACTGCTCCCTTCCCCAAGCTTTTTGAGTAATATAGTAATTGCAGAAATAAACCAAAAATATTTATTGTGACTGGGGGACCCCGTTTTACACTTTTTGCCTGACCATGGGTATGATAGCTGACAGTGCTTTGTGCTAAATCGAGGCCCGAATTCAGTAACCAGCGTTTGATCTGTAAAATTCTGTGTCCTTTCTTGTACATGTCCTGTATTCTCATGCTGAGATCCTTTGAAATAACTATTAGGCATCGCTGCTTTAGAAAATAAATCAAGCTCTGAGGAATGTATATTCGATGTGTATTCGATGTATATTCAATGTACATTGAATCAACAGAAGTGATGGTGTATTTATAATGTAATGGACCTCTCTTAACAGGTAAAGTACTGTGTGCGCCCACATTTAACACTTGCAGCTCGTGTCCATGCCCGCCAAAAAATTCAAATAGGGACACCGTGAATAAAAGGTGAGACAAATTGCATAGACTCCCACACGCTGATCTCTATCTGAACGAGCTCTTGAACAGATACTGTATTGTGCATTCTTCCATCTGCTTCCATGGATTAACCCCAATTCTACGGACACAGGAACCTGCTTTCTTCTGCAGTGCTGACCATGAAAAAGTGAAAGTCAGAAGCTGTTTTCAAGTCAAAGGTTCCTAGAGAAAAGGTTCTGAAGGATCCCAAGGCAACAAACCCTGGCCCTTATTATGTGAAGAAGAAAATGGCCAAAATTCACAAGGATCAACTTGTTTAGACGAGCACCAGAACTGCCCCTGCACCCGCCGAAGCAGAATCGGACGTTCCAGACTTTCGCCCGCTTTGACCCTTTGTCCACTGATGCTCGTCCGGAAACCCCCAGCTCACCTGTTCCAGCACCCATCCATGCCGATGCTCATCAGGAAACCCCCAGCTCACCTGCTCCTGCAAGACAACGTGCCGGAACCACCCCACTCCCAACACCCCTTGGTGGAGGAAACTCTCCCAGCAATACTTCCAGCCACAGTACTGAAATCCATGTATGCCGTGTCCCTTCCCCTCAAACCCCCCAAAATCTACTGTACTTTACAACTTCTAGTCCTACTGTAAAGTGCAGTAGCCCATACAATGCATGCTTTGTCTCCTCCAACCCCCTCCCCCCAAAAGCAGAAGATGCAAGGCACTGTAGTCATAATGTACTGTTCCCTATATCATGCCCTTTCCCCCAAACCTAAGGTACTTTAAAATCTCTAGTCCTACTGTAAAGTGCAATAGCACATGCAATGCATGCTTTGTCTGCTCCAACTCCCCCCCCCCCCCAATTCAGAAGATACAAGGCACTGTAGTCATAATGTACTGTGCCCTTTCTCCTCAAACACCCAAAAATCTGGATTGTATACTGTACGGTGTAATTGTAAATATATAATATTGTCTCTTTCTTTACAGACCAAAAAGTTTAAGAAGCACCATCCATTGAGAAGAAGAAAAATACAAGATTGTAAATTTGGAAGAAGAGGCAACATTGTATTTTTGTATTATGCATTTTTCTTTTGTTATCCAGAAAAATAAATGTTTCCATGCTTTGCATATAATTTTTGGGCTTTTTCATGTTTTACTGTTTCCACACTTACAGTAGTACAGGTACAGTACTACACCGTACTGTACATAAAGTTGTAAAGGCATTTAAATATATACAAATATCTGACATACAGTACCGTATACAGTATAAAATCTTGAAATTAAGTTGCTTTTAGTGCTTAAATAGTTACAGTATTTACAGTTAAAGAAAGAGTTTGGCGCAAATAGGGCTAGAAGCTAACTAAACAATGTGTGGACAAATGACACACAATATCCTTATACAAATTAATAACGGCTGCAGAGCAGCACTGACCCAACACAGTCAAGATAAACCACAGAAAAAACAATACGAACCGGCGCCTTAAAAGTCCAATGACAGTCTTTTGAGAAGTCCAAATGAGATGAACAAATGGTACTAAAGTTCTTGGACTTCCGAGTCAGATGATGGATCCACAGCTGGATGTTCTCCGTGTGACACGTGGAATCAAACAAAGAGACAAATCATAGTGCAAACTGCTACCATAACTGACATACAACACATACAAAACAATTAACAGACAAACAAGGCTAAATAAAGGGAGCTAATTTAATAAAAAAGATAAAACAATATAAAACAAATGGAGGACAGGAACAAGCAACTGGTCTAGTGGGTTAAAACCGGACTCCTACTCACGAGAAAGTAGGAGTAATTGTGCATGGATGGACACTCAAAGGGAGGTGATAGCTTGTCCTCCGGTGGCGTCTGGTTGATGCTAACTGCACTCCGACGCTGTCGCAAACTCCTAAGGCGGATTCTCCGTCGTTGGGGGTGGGCCCTTCTCCACAGTTAGCCCGAAATACATATATTTGGCTCCCTGGGTGGAACAATGTATCAATTTGTTAACCTGATAGAAGTAACAATCCGAGTGGTTACTATCCTTATTGTTACGAAGCACATAAAAAAGTATATACCTCAACTCTTCTTAAGCTACATTTCTTATGTTTATACACTGTGTTCTAAGACACATTCTAAAAATTTTATTAAGCCTCGAGGCGCGGTCCAAAAGACCGCATCCAGTTATAGCCTCATATGGTTGAATCGACAGTGTAGTCTAGGTTAAAAAATAACCCCTCACAGATGTCTAATGTTGGTTCACTTGCGCATGTCAGCGCGTTTAGAGTGGAGTAGTTCCCATGGACATATAAACACTATGGGGGCTATGCACTAAGCAGTGATAAGTCGTTTTAAGAGCGCAAAGTGCTCTTAGAACGTGATGTTCCGCCGAGCGCGTTTCACAGAGCCGCACAAACAGGTACTTTGCGCTCTAAAGAGAAAAAACTGTCTTGCGCTTCAACTATGCAGCAAAAGCACCACACGGTGTCAGTGTCGTCATGTGGGCTGGATATGAGGAAGCTATGAACGACCCTAGAGTGACCGGAATGTGTGGAGAGGTAATAAAGTAAAAACTCTTACCTTTATCTCCACTCCGGTCTGGGTCCTGCTGGCCTCTGTCCTCCCGCTCCCGCGTGCTAACTTCAATGGGTATAGATGTGTAGGAAAGATTCCGGCGCAACTGCGCATGACATAATCCACGAGGTCCCGGATGAAGTCAAAAAACTTTATTGGCATGTAACAACACCAGGGCTACACCACGATCTCCCCCTCTACGCGTTTCACCCTCTAGAATAGGGCTTCGTCTCGGGGGGGTTGAGATAGGGGAGGGGGGGGGATTGGCTCCCTGTTCTTGGCTGCCTTAATTTGGATCTTTGTTTATTATTACTATGGGGCATTTTGGCGTTGGGGGAGCATATACGTTAGCCATGAGTCCCAGGTATTGTTGAAAGAGGTGGTGGACCTTTTCAGGAAGGCTGATAGTCTTTCCATGTCCATCACCTCTTGCACCCTTTTTTTGACTGTCTGTTTGGAGGGGGGGAGACACCTTCTTCCAGGCGGCTGCCACCGCACACCTAGCCGCTGTAGAATTTTCTTTTTTTAATCTTAAATTTTCTCTTTTTACAGTCTCTGTACTATTCAGGGCCTCCTTGCAGTCCACCTTCCATTTTTGCACATCTGCTTGGAGGCGGTCTGTCTCCAGGCGTGAGACTTCCATCTCCAGGTTGAGGGTCTGAAGCTCCTTTGAGATCTAAATTAAGATGGAGGATAGTTTTCTTTGAAATGTCCAGCTCCTCAGTGAGACTGTGTAGTTCCTTTCTGGAGACTTCCAGTTCTGTGCGGCCGCTGTTGATATGCTGTGAGGCATCCAGTGCTCTGCGGAGTGTATGAACCTCCTTCTGAGATACGTCCACCTCTGTCCGGACACTGTTGACCTCCTGTTGTGAGGCATTCAGTTCTATGCGAAGAGTGTGAACCTCTTGCTGAAAGACTGTAATCTCCTTCAGTGCCTCCTCATACTTCCGCTTCAGCTTAGCCATCATTTTATCGGATTGGCCCTGCTTTTCCACTATGGTGGCATTAGTAATGTTTGCAGCATCTAGCTCAGACTTGACATCGTCCAATTCTGTTCCAGGTTCAGAGTACATTGCGAGAACAGTCTTCTGTAGCTCAGCATTATCTTCCCTCTCAAGTTTCAATTGTTCCCGGAGCAGATCACAGTCACGCCTGGCAATTTTCAGGGCATTTTCAGGGCTGGTCAAGGGATCGCCACTCATTGGTTCTGGCTCCACTTCCCTGGTATGGTTGGTTGAGGGTTTCTCACTATTAGTACCGGACAGACACTTCTTTGGGGTACACGAGTTCTGCCTTGGGCCCTCTGGATATTTGGTCATCTGCGGGACGAATTCTCCATTTTCTCTAGGCTGCAGGGCATCTCGGACCCCCTTTTCCTTCGCGGGATCTGCAGACGTGTCTGTTCCTTCCACGGTAAGTGAAGACCCTTTTTTCTTTTTCCCCTTTTTTGTTTTTGACGACTCCGTCCCATCAGGGACACTGGGGTCTCCGTCTTTATTTGAAACTTCAGCAGCTTCACTGTATCCGCCATGTTTTCCTTGTAGTTGCGTTAGGTGGCGTAAATATTCAGTGATCTGCTGTTCTCGCTCTTCCTCCTGCCGATCACAGTCGTCATCATAGAGAGCGGTCTTTTTGGTTCGTACCGAGTTCAGGCACCCCCACCGTTCTTGGGGTGTTCTGCGGGTGTGATTCAGTTCGGGTTCCCCCTAAGAGATGTCATCCTCCTTATCGGACCGGAAGGGCCAATCTTCCGTGGGGTAGGGTTCATTATAGGAACGCTGCATCTTGTCCTCCATTTTGGGGCTATCAGGTATATTTTTTTTCCTGACCTCAGGAGGCGCTATTGCAGCTGTTGCCACTGTATGTGCTAGAACCCCCAATGGTGGTAGTCCTACAGGTGGGCATATTTTGCTTGTAGAGGTCGCAGCTCTCACAGGCCACTCTGTAGACTTTTTCCTCCCTTGGGTAAGTTTTACAATATTAGCGGTGCTGTGCATGCATTCACTCTCATCGTCAGAATAAGGCCTGAAGGGACACTGCTCCGTGTGGTGGGGTTCTTTACACCAGGAACAAATTTTCTTCCCTATTTTTGCAGAGTCTGTATTTGACTTCAGCTGGGCGGCCATTTTAAATTCCCTGGGGGGTTTTTTTTTCCAAGGGTGTATTCTTCACCTTGACCTATTGGGGCTCTATTTCTTTAAATACAATGCTTGCTAGTGCCCATTTCCTGGCTTCAGCAAAGGCATTTGGTTTTCTGCTTGAGTTCAGTAATTTTCAGTCTCATCTTTGGGTAATATGGCATTCACTCTTCGCACTTTGGGTGCATGTTGTACTCCCAAGATACATACAGACTTTACTTGCAGAAAAAATATTCTCTTTTTTTTCCCACTTTCTTTCAGGGCGACTTAACACTCAGCAATTGGCTTTGGGTTACCCTTTACACAGTTCAGCAATCCCTTTTTACCTGACGGGGCAATTTTACACACAGCACTTGCTTGCTGAAAATTCCCCTGCTTCAGCAAAACATTTGAAAACAACAAACGCTTATCCCTTTTTAAGGGCTAACTTACTTCTTGAACCCTGACTACGGCTGGAAGGCAAAACCCCTATTTCAACGACCATATTACACTTTATTGTGATAGGCAAGTATGGTTTACCTGCTTCAGCACTGTCTCGCTTTCTCCTCTTGGAATCGGGGAAAAGAGTCCATCTGTGGTTTTGTGGCTTTCTTCAGTGCAGTGTAGATTTCCTGCCTGGATGTGTATCCCTTTAATTCTGATCTCTGCTGCAGGTGAATCTTTGCTTTGTTGCTCAGGCTGTTTGCAGGAACTATGCAGGCAAAAGCACAAACAAATTCACAGGCAGTCTCCAGGGCCCCTTTGAACTTCAAGGGCCACCTCTCATCCCAACTTCTGACACCATATGTAAGAGACGTGTTCAGAGGTACGCAATGGAGACTGTTTTTAAGGTGAAATTAAAATTAGGCTTTATTGCGCCTGTCCCTTTTTACACAACAAAACATATGAAAATAAGCCAAACAAAAATTTATCTCCACTTTGGAGACTATCTACACATGTAGCTCAGCCCTCTCTGACTGGGTTGGTTAGCTAAGCTATTCACCAGCCCAAAAATATAAACATATATACAGATACATAACAGTTCCAAAAGAAAGTCTTATCTGTCTCTCTGGTAGCTGTAGTGGGGAAGGCTTCTCTCTTTCTTGGGTTGCTGCCTTTTCCTCAGGCTATATCAGCAGTCAGGTTTAGAAGTCTTGTAAGCTTCAGACATCTGTGTTCCCTCTGTCAGTCTCCTCTGTGAGACTCAGGAACCTCCCCTCTGTCTGTCTCCTTGTTCAGCTCACATGTGTGCTCAGGAGTCTCCCCTTCCTGTCTCAGGAGGAGCCTTTTCTCTAACAAACCTCCAATCTGTTCTGTATGTTTTATAAACCTCCAATCAGCCAGCTGCTGGTCAATTAACCAGCACACTGCTGGATTAGAGGCAAGTTTTCTGAACAGGGATAAATCCCCTGTTACATACCTCCCCTGTTTGTGGGAAGCTTGGGCTTGCCACGGCCAAAGCCCATCCTTCCACTCTCATTCGAGATATCTCAGTGATTTGAATGAGAGTGGATGGAGGAGAACCCTCAGTCCTGCTGGGATTGGAGCCCTTCCTCCAGTTTAGTAGTGTCTCCTCCAGAAGGTGTTTGAGATCAGCAGTCCTCAGTCGCTCAAGGTGAACTTTATCCAAGTACAGTCTTTCTACTGACCACGTGATCATGAGCTTACCCCTGTGTCGGGCGCTCCTCTTTTTTTAGGCAGACTGTATGGCGACAGTCGCAGAGCGTTTATGCAAATTGATTTCTCTCGCCATCTTTCCCATGTGCTCCACTTTAGCACCAAATGTCCACTTCATAGTATCACAAGAGCACCCAAGAACAGCCACCTGAGCCCTCAGTTCTTGAAGCTGTCTTCCTGCACTTTTCCCATTCAATGTAGTTGCCAGTTCAGCTTCTTTGAGATTGAGTTGCGATTCCAGCTCCATTTCCAGAGAACGTCCTATCTTTTCAGCTTCCTCAGCTAAGGATTCTTCTGGCTTTGATTCTGCACTCCTACGTCTGTTTGTTGCCTGTTGGGCAGCTGCCGGTTTGGCTAGTGCTTTCTTAGGTGGCTCAAACTTCGTAATCTTGTTTTGAAGGTGCGTGGAATCCCCAGCTCTCACTGCCCTTGTCCTCACGGGCCTTAGTTACTGTGGGATACAGATGCTTGGACAGAGCCAATACCTTTTCTCGTATTGGAGGCATCTGTAAGTTACTGGTCTGCAGAGTCTCACTCTGTTTCTTGAGTGTATCCTGCCATTCTTCTTTCAGGGTCTTTATTTCTTCCCTGTGCTTTCTCTGAGCTTGCTTCCACCTATCATTCATTATTTTGTGGAGCACTGTGAGCTTCGTCGCTTGGGCCGCAGATACTCGTCTCAGTTTCTGGACCTTTTTGCGCTCCCTCTTGTACCGAGTCACCTGGTCTCTAAGCTTAGCCTCCAGCGATGCTTTGGTGATGGTCAGGGTAGCCTTCAGTTTATCATGCTGCTTTGCGAGGACACATTGGGTAATCAGACGTTCCTGCAGCACTTGTATTTCCTTAGCAGCCTGCAGATTTTCTTCCTGCAGAGTTCGCTGCTTCTCCTCGACATTCTGGAGGTGTGTACGCAGACCTTGCAGTTGGTTCTGCAGTCGGTGCTCTGCCTCAAACTTTTCATCTTCCAACCGTTTCTTTATTTTCTCAAGCTCGTGCAGCTTTTCATTCTTTCCATTGACGTGGTCTGTCAACTCAGAATTTTCTTTTTTTTTTTTGTTTCAAAGTTTTTTATTAGGCATTTATAACATTTACAGCTTTTTGAATATTTGTCAACATTTTGGCGTAATACAATTTTTCTGGTTTTTGTCTGAGGTGGGGGAGAAAGTCCCAACATTCCCCTGACCTTCAGAGGTCTGTCGGGGAAGTGCGGATTAAGAAACAGAAAAGGGGAGAGAGAGTGATAGAGGGGGGGGGGGGTATATATATATATATATATATATATATATATATATATATATTTTATATATATATATATATATATATATATATATATATATATACATTTATATATAAGAAAAAAAGAAGAAAGAAAAAGCGCCCGATCCTAGTGTAAATTCAGATTTAAAGGTTTTAATTATCATGAACAGACGATTGCCAACTCACACTTTGTCAGTTTAAAATAAGCAATTTATGGGACAAGCCCATGCACCACACTGACGTCCATGAAATCCGCTGAGACGGAGGAAACGCGTAGGGTCACATGGTACTGGAAACTACGGTGGCCAAGCAGCTCAAGCTCAAGCTCCAGAGCACAGACGTCAGTTCCTGCATCCTGCTACTCGATCAGTGGGTGATTGAATACAGCCAGAAACATCTACCTTCCCTGCAGAGGAGAAAGGTTGTACCGGCAGCATATCCCACAGCAGGGCTGATTCACAACAGCTACATTTGTATGCAGATGGAAGACTTCTGAAACCTGGACGTCAGTGTGGTGCATGGGCTTGTCCCATAAATTGCTTATTTTAAACTGACAAAGTGGGAGTTGGCAATCGTCTGTTCATGATAATTAAAACCTTTAAATCTGAATTTACACTAGGATCGGGCGCTTTTTCTTTCTTCTTTTTTTCTTAGATATTGTTGGGAGGTTGGTGATCCCAAGAATTAAGCTGCCCAGGACTTCTAATTCATTTTTAAGGATTTGTCATTTGACATCATTTTATATTGATTATACATTTTTGTCAACAATACAAAAGAGACTTACACACAATTTTTATAGGTATTTTTTTCTTTTTTTCATTGTTTTTGTTGCCAACATAGATTTTTTAACATATTTTTTATTTTTTCATATATTGTTTCACAATTTTGTTTTTTCACCTTTTATATTGCAATTTGCTTGGTTTCCTGCTAATCTAGAAGCATTGTCATATATCTGTGCTGGGTATATCATCCTGCAGTGTGAGGTCTGTTTTGCAGGGTTATAGGTGTATGCTAATAAGGGCGCTGTCTTTTATTTCCATTGTTATACATTTATATATATATATATATATATATATATATATATAT
>WSYH01007306.1:0-33707 GCA_036426205.1 Ascaphus truei
AGGGGGACGAGGGGATGACACATGGGGAGGGGGAAGAGGGGGTGACACATGAGGATAGAGGGAAGAAGGGGTGACACATGACAGGGGGAAGAGGGGTTGACACATTGGGAGGGGGGTGACACATGGGGGGAGGGGGAAGAGGGGATTACACATGGGGGGGAAGAGGGGATGACACATGGGGAGAGGGAAAGAGGGGATGATACATGGGGAGAGGGGGAAGAGGGGATGACACATTGGGAGGGGGGAAGAGGGGATGACACATGGGAAGAGGGGGTTGTCAGGACCGCACCTCTGCGCCTCCTTGATCACTGGCGCCCACGTCCCGCCGCAACAGCTGCACGGCCACGTCCCCCATCCCTCTGCTGGTCCATTCTCCGTCAGCACATCGCCCCGCCTCCCGAGAGTGTACGGCGGGTCCCGCCTGGGTGCGCATCTTGGCGCATCATGCACCAACCTCGGGCGCGCGCGTGTACCATTAAAGGGACCAATGCCTGCACTAATCTCATGTGGACTACACCTGAGCCACATCCAGCCTCGGCCTATCACCGTTCCACGTATGTCCGACCACTCCTCCTCTCTTCCCCTCATTGGCTCTCTCCTGTATTTAGGTTCACTCTGCCCTCTGGTTGTTGCTGAGCATAGACCTTTCTATGCACCATGCTCATTTACAGCCTGAGTACCTGTCTCTATCGGTATCCGCATCTCTGTTGTGACCCTGCTTGTGCCTGACCTGTCTCTTCTTGTTCCCCTGGACCACGGCATGTTTATCGGACTTCTACTCTCTCCACGACCACGGCTTACGGACCTCGACCATTCTACGCTCTCGACTCCACGACCATGGCTTATGGACCTCGACCATTCTACCTTCTCCAACCACGGACCATAGGCAAGTACCCGCTACCCTCTCCACTCTCCTACCCTGACCCGGCTACACGTTCACGACCCTGCAATCTGGATCCATCCCCATGGCTTAGGGCGGTGGTTATATATCTTCCCCACCTCAGCCCTGCGGTCCAGTCCAGGTTGTAGTGAGCATCCGTGACAGGGGTGACACATGGGAAGAGGGGGAAGAGGGGATGACACATGAGAAGAGGGGGAGAGGGGGTGACACATGGGGAGGGGGAGGAGGGGGTGACACATGGGGAGGAAGAAAGAGGGGATGACACATGGGGAGAGGGGAAGAGGGGGTGACACATGGAAGAGGGGGAAGAGGGGATGGCACATGGGGAGGAGAAAGAGGGGGTGACACATGGTGAGGAGGGAAGAGGGGATGACACATCGGAAGAGGGGGTGACATGGGGAGGAGGGAAGAGGGGATGACACATGGGGAGAGGGAAATAGGGGGTGACACCGGGGAAGAGGTGGTGACACATGGGGAGGGGGGAAGAGGGGATGACACATGGGGAGAGGGGAAGAGGTTGTGACACATGCGGAGAGGGGAAAGAGGGGGTGACACATGGGGAGAGGGGGAAGAGGGGGTGACACATGGGGACGAGGGAAGAGGGGATGACACATGGGGAGAGGGGAAGAGGGGGTGACACATAGGGAGTGGGAAGAGTGGATGACACTGGGGAAGAGGTGGTGACACATGGGGAGGGGGGAAGAGGGGATGACACATGGGGAGAGGGGAAGAGGGGGTGACACATAGGGAGTGGGAAGAGTGGATGACACTGGGGAAGAGGTGGTGACACATGGGGAGGGGGGAAGAGGGGATGACACATGCGGAGAGGAGAAAGAGGGGGTGACACATGGGAAGAGGGGGTGACACATGGGGAGAGGGGGAAGAGGGGGTGACACATGGGGAGGGGAGAAGAGGGGGTGACACATGGGGAGAGGGGAAGAGGGGGTGACACATGGGGAGAGAGGAAAGAGGGGGTGACACATGGGGAGAGCGGGAAGAGGGGTGACACATGGGGAGGGGGGAAGAGGGGATGACAAATGGGGAGAAGGGGAAGATGGGGTGACACATGGGGAGAGGGGATGACAAATGGGAAGGGGGGAAGAGGAGGTTACACATGGGAAGAGGGGATGACACATGGGGTAGTGGGTGACAAGGGGGAGACGGAGCAGTTGAAGTGATGCGGAAAGGCAGTTGGAGTGACGGGTGGGTAGTTGGAGTTACAGGGCAGTTAGTACGAAGGGGTGACGGGAGCAAGGGAATGACAGGGGGCAGTGGTGAACAAGAGGGTGATGGGGGCAGTTGAGGGGATAAGGGGGTGAGAGGAGGGTAAGGGAAGGCAGTGGAGAAAAAGGGAACAGCAGGCATAGTGTATACTCCAGGGGTAGCCAACACCAGTCCTCAAGAGTTACCAACAGGTCAGGTTTTCAGAATATCTCTGCTTCAGGATATCTCTTTGCCAGGATATCTCACTCAAAGACTGAGCCACTGATTGAGCCACTTGTGCTGAAGCAGGGGTATCCTGAAATTCTGACCTGTTATTAGCTCTTGAGGACTGGAGTTGGCTACCCCTGGTATATTCACTGTACCCTGTGCTGCGTGGAAGCCCACCAGGGGGTTCCTCGTCCATAGGAGATCAGGAGAGGAGCTACTTAGAGGGCACTCTAGCTTCTAGTCTCCCATGTCTCTATGGTCTCTCTGCCTGCAGTCACTTTTTCCCCTTCTCTTCAGGAAGCACTGAAGGGCTGCAGGCGGCCCTCAGGCCACAAACTGTGTAATCTCTATATTAGTGCAGTGGTGTGCCAGCCTAAACCAGCTTTACCCAACTTTGATAGGATAATTAAAACACCTACCAAAAATATTATAATAATTTTCAGTATTAAAACCTGCAATGTACAGATCTAGCCAGCATTACTGCCCTCATTAAGGCGGCAATGATGTAAATAAAAAAAAATAGAAGGGGTTGTGTAAAATCTGGTGTTAAATGACGCACAAGCTCTGACACCGAGTGTCCCTTAATGGGGGCAATAGCATTATTATCTACAACCGTAGACTCCAGAATAGGGAATTAAAGATACCTATAATAACGGAGGTAATATTGCTGGTAGCTAGCAAATCTTCTTATGTTACAATGGATTAAAGACAAACTCCCTACACTGGACATTGTGATAAACGACGTCTTTAAACTTATGAGAATGGATAAAAAGGAAGCAAGCTTACATATATATATTTTGAAATATGGTACCCATCTACAGTATATAATGGGACCGGGAACAAATTGAAAAGACCTTTGCAAATACTACATGGGAATTTTACAAACAATTAAGTAATGCTATTAGGAAGAGATCCATCTAATAATACACTATAACGAAACACCACATTTTTTTTCTCGAAAGTCGATATTTTGCAACTGAAAACTGGTTATTGGCGTTAAATGTTATATTGCTTAATTGTTTACTCCTGTTTGATTTCAATATATAAAGTAGACTTTTCTTTTAATGTTGCATTTTGAGTTGATGGATAAATTCAAAAATGGAAAAGTATTTTTACGCACAAAGTATGTGATTTAATAATTGAAGTACCTAAACCTAAAATACAAAATGCTGATTATATGTACAGTATATTGTGATTTCTCTTTTGTATTTGAAAAAACAAAAACTATAAAAAAAAACACTCAATTATAAAAAAAAAAAAAAAAAAAAACTATTATACATGACATCGTTGTTAGAATGAAGCCCATATTATAATAACTATTTTGACATATTCATGTGAGGTACTTGAGATAACGTGGTTTACTTTTTATTTTAATTATTTTTAGAGCAGTTTGTTAAGAGGAAGCGGACATCCCTGTGGTTCACAATCTCCCTTCTTGTAGTGTCTGTTTTCATACTGACTATAGGCCTGGCAGCAACCACGAGAACAGAGAATGTCACGGTTGGAGGTTACTATACAGGCATTATTGTAAGTATATCATTTTATCACATGAACTATCTTGTATGCTATCTTGTTTTTTTCATTGCAGATTCTTTGAACTCTGGCTTATTGAAGTACTAATACCCAATTGCAATAATGCACTATTCTATTTTTCTCCTGGAGGTATACTTTAGCCAAGTTTCCAAAATGTGCTTTTAGACTCAGGATTTGACGGTGACTATCACATTTTTGTTACTAACACTGACAAAATAGTTCTCCCTCTTTGCAGATTTTGCTAAATCTCATCTTTTCTGTCATTTATAAGTACAGAACTGTCTAAAAATTCTCCATCATAGTCTGAGTTACACAATCTTTCTTCCAGTTGGATTTGAAACGAACAATCTGTTTGCAATGAATTTACTAAATACTAAAGTAGCATGTATGAGCTTTGCTTTGTGATCAGCAACTTTATTGGAAAGTCTTCATTGTGGAATATGCTTTTTGCTCTTTATAAGAAATACCAAGCACTAAAGATACAATCTTTCAATGTATCAGTTTTCTCAAAACTACTTGATTTCTTTGTTTTTTTACCCTGAAGAACTATTGATTGTTGCTTCATTGTGCACTATTAAATATACAGGTACAGTAGCTGTACATTGGTAATGCAGTTCTTACATGTCATTTTAACATATTTATTTGTTCTCCATAATCACAATGATCTAATTAAAATCATTACATCATAGACGTAAAAAATGAGTTCCCTGTCAATACTTCTATCAAATATTCTGTTGGGCTACTATGTGCAATGATGGGGTAATTCTGCTATAGATGTGAAGAACTGAGGACCATGAAGCTCCATGAAGTCGCTTAATGTGATTTTAACTTGACGGAATGTTAATACTCACAGTATATCTTTAAGAGACAGTAACATAACATTAAGCCATGTATTCTCCAGTAAAGTGTACAGCATTATAACTTGCAGATATTGAGAGTGACAAGCAAATGATTCACTATCATCCCATTGCATAGACTAAAGTCTGTTAAGGCTGATGCTGGGACTGAACTCTATGTTAGTTAGGCGTCTGGATGGGTGTAACGCAATAATTACATATAATTTAACTAACACACAGTAGCTTTATTTCCCGGCGTTACTTCCCTCTCTTCTCTTTCTCAACTTGTGCTAAAGACCTATTTCAGAGTCCAAATCAAAGTGAAGCAGAGACGATAACGCATCGTTAATGTTACAATAATGTGACGTCAAGCTTACGTTAATGAGATCTAGAACGGTTGTTGTTTTTGTGTATAATTAACTTGGAGGATACTTCTTAACCTCAGCGAACAGCTCTCCGTTTCTGTTTTAGATTACACATTATAAACTCTGATTTAACAGAGCTTTGTGGATCTAGCCATCAGTGTTTGTTATGTGAGGAAGATAATGTTAGTATTTAGGACTTGAAGTTATGTGTACCTCCTCTTTCAGATGACCATATTTTGCTTGTTTTGCTTTGTGGCTTCAGCTTGGCTTTGGATCTTTCCTTGGCATTATTGGAATCCATCTGGTTGAAAACAGAAGACAAATGGTGAGTAAAATAACGCTTAGAAGATTTATTTAATGTACATTCAGTGTGTGATTCACCAAATGGGGCAAAGTGTTTTAGCAAAAGCAGTCAACAAATAGCTAATACAACCACTAAGTAAACACATGTCCTTCCTTGTCCACACTTCCCATTCATGAGGAAGTCTGTCTTCTTAAGTAGTGAGTTGGCAGCCTTAACTCTTTCACTGTCTCAACTTTCTTTTGCTATATAAAAGATTCCTATACAAGTTGGTTAAAAATATAGCCATAGTGACAATAACTATTCTTTGCCCTTACCAATGATTTAACTTTACGCCATATATAAGTGATTATTGTACTAAAGTCTAACATGATTGAAACATTTCAGAAATTATGTTTTTTTTAGGGCTGTGTGCCAATAAACAAAGATGTCTAATGTATGTCTGATAGCTTTGTTTTCTATATTAAAATACAATTCACGAAGAGAAATTAAATTAATATTTTGAATAGAATGGGGAATATTCTTGAAATGGAATTATAGCTTTTACTGTATTTTACTTGAATTACAAGTGCTGATATTATGATTTTGTAAAGGACAGCAGAGCTCATGTCACATAGCAAAAGGACAAGAAATGGTTTGCAAATTTAATTCTCACAACAATTGCACATTCTCATTAAATATCATGTTTCTCTCCTGGGAATAATACCATACTATTCTATTTTGATCTTTGTAGGCAGGATGAAATTATCTTATTTAGGAGAATTAAGGATATCCTTTTTCCCTTTCATGGCTGATGGATAGCACAAGTGACAGTGTTTATGACTGTGCCTGATGCTTAATGTTGTGAAAAAGTATCCCAAATTGTTTGTAAATTAAAGTTCTGGTCTCCACAGAGATCAATTCCAACATTTTCAATTCTGTATTAGCAATGAATATATATATTTTCTAACATTTGTAAAGAGCTTGTTAACATGTTGAGGCTTGTATTTTGGACACTATTATGTAAATTTGTGAGGATGTGAAGGGTTAACTCCGTGACTGTGCAGGCTCATGAGACCTCTCCCTAGCTGTAAGCTCTGCTAGGCTATTGGCAATTAGATCCTGTGCAAGATAGTCCTTTAGAAGACAGGAAGTTGCTTAGGTACAGTGCTTCCTGTTCATGAAGCTGAGAGCGCTGAAGGGTTCAAGTTGCCCACAGGAATTTTCCTGGAAACTGTATGTAGCGGACATGTAAAATGGCTACAGTCATCTCTCCTGCTGACAGTAAGGCCTGGTAAGTTGTGGGCATGCCAGCAGTAATTATGGAGGTTTGCCCTCACACCCTGGTGGGGTGCCCTGTGTATGGATGGGAGTAGTCACATGCTCTGACTCCATGGTTAGTGATGTCAGAGGTGTGTCAGCTTCCAGAGTATACATAAGGCACAGCACTGAGCCTAAAGTTAGTTCTAGACAGACCTACGTTCAGCTCTGCCAAGAGGAGGAGTTCTGGCAGTAGCCCAAGTTCAAGTACTAGCCTAAGAGACTGAAAGTTATGTTATAGTAACGATAGAGGAGACTGTGTCCAGGGACCTGGCACAGGGCAGTGATCCCTGCGGGGATAGGGAATCCCTATCTAAGGAGAGATACACCTTTTAAAGGGAGGCACTGACTGCAGAATGAGTGGCTAAGAATATACTGCGAGGGGCAGCTAGCCCACATCAACCAATCAATTAAGATGTTCTCATTCACAAACCACTCTCGTGTACATGTTGTGGAGTGAATGTACAAGAGGAGCACCACGAGGAAGTTCCTCAACAGGATCATCCCCTTGCGGACGCAGGAACCCTGATGAGGTGAGGCGCTGTCACTGGAACTAGGTGAGACTACAGCACACTACCTCAGTGCCTGTCTGGACGTGGTCCTCCCCACACCCATCATGCGGGAGACTCAGATCCTGTTGCAACAGGTGGCACCACCAGACACTACCACACTGTAATGGGGGCCGTTTGAGACCACAGGGGCCAATGTGAGATTGGGTGGGTCAGGCCGGTTCACAAAACCTTTACATTTGGAGGCGAGCTGCTGAGATCAGAATCTGTCATCAGGACAGGCCTCAGCTAGGCACACTGGAAACAGAGAGATTCGCTGGCCACTTCTGTGCTGCGTAGGCGACCCTAGGGGTGGTCAGGGGGCTGACGGGATATTGTCAGTTCGCCGGGACGACCTAGGGGCCTGAAGGATTGAGGGGTCTGGAGCCGGGCTATAGTCTACCGATTCCGCTTGAGGCATGCTAGTTGGTAGGACGCCAGAAGGGATAGCCTGTAACTTGGTCAGGAAACCTGGAAGAGGGTCTGCGCCAGGCTGACCAAGAGAGGTAGACTCCCCAAGTACTTCATGGCAGAGCCAGAGTACCTAGCCCAATTCCCACACACTTACCATAGGGAGACACAGACTGGAGAGGAAGGAGTCACAACAGCACACTGAGAGAGTGAGCCTAGCCTGAGTGTGCAACATGAGAGTCCAGCCTATTCAGGTCACACATGTGGTGGTGCATCTGAGCAACTCTTTATTGTACTGATGTGGAGGCTGCTGCCCCGCAGAGCGGAGCCCCATGTACGATAATTGGTACGAGAGTGTGACAACCCAAAGAATGGAGGATCCGCGTGGTGCGGAGAACACAAAATGGCGACCGAGGCTGATGGGGAGGGGCACCCGTTGCGTCGCACCCCACTGAAGAGCAAACAGTCCGCCGAGTTATCGTTAACCAGTCGCCTCTGGAGCGGAGCGAAGGCCGTGCTGCCCCGGTTTTTACCTGTCTGGGGACACCCGAGGGCCACACACCCTTGAAGAGTGTGATGAAAAAATGTAATATGGGGAGAACCCCGCGAGGAGACAAACAAATGACTTTTTGGGCTTAAACAAGCCAACAAAATGGCGGTTCCCGCTTGCTAGGGAAACCGCATGGACAGTCACAGAAGAAATGGCTGATGCAGAAACTTGCAAAGAGCTGGCCGGGATGGCGCGAACAGCAGAAGCCCCGCCCTGATGGGGGGCATGGCTCGAAAGCTATGGCTGCGCCTGCATGCAGTTGACTAACTCAGCCCTGTGGCTGAGTCAACCGCTTAGGTCCTATGGGACCCTCCACTGATTTCCACAGGGAGTGACTTTCAACTATGGCCTGGTGGGAATGGCACCCACTGGGCCCAGGACTGATATCCAGACGGCGCCACTACCCAAGGTATTTCCGGCCGCGGAAATGATTTGCAAGAAAGAGGGGATATTTTGCACCAAAGCTGCGTTGCAAGGAAAGGCGGGAACTACCGCGGGAAAAGAATCCATCCTGAGAGGAAACTGGCGCGAAACGCAGACCGCTGCCCCCAGGACTGAGAGAGGCGCGCGCCTCTTATCTAAGGGGCATGATTTCCCCTGTGGGACCCGCCATAATTGCAAACCCCTGGGCGGGTTCCAGCTATGTCAGCGGAAGGAGGAGCCGAAGTGCAGGAAGTGGCTGGCCCGAAGTTTTCTACCGGTCGCATTCACGAGAACCACTGACCTGGAGAGCCCACACTGAAAGTGGTCCCCACACAAGAGATGGCCTGCCCGCCGCTGTGGGAACATGGTCTCAGAGCCCACACTACTCAGTACCCCACCCCACCGACACTACGCCCCAACCCCGTAGCCCCATTCGCACGTTCTATTGTGTCTAACTACCGAGACGGTGGTCGGGCCCTCTGCCTACAATGCGTGCTGCCCGGAGGCCTGTCAACACGGGGCACGTTGCCACACATTGCGGACGATTATCTCTGTGGCCCAGTGCCCATTTAACCCATTCAACCTGCTGACCCCGGGACTGGCTAAGCGCTCCGCCGAGTCCCTGGCGCACTAGGCTCACCGGCGATTCCCAGGAAATTGGACGGGTCGACAAGTCGGCTGGTCAGTAGCGACCAGAGGCTGTCGGGTTACTCCCCGACCGCGCAAGACAGAATTTCGCCACGCCGGTGACCCCGATCCGGGAAGGGAGATTGTCCAGATAGGACCCTCCGTGAACTAGCGGCGGCGAAATCGTATCCCAGAGGGACACAGGACGGACACCCCTGTGGGTATGGCCAGCCTGTCAGAAAGACAGAACGTTCCCCCGCAGATCGTCGAGCCGAAGAGCGGATCCCTCCGCCTCAGAAAACGTGCGGCGACGGACGAGAGACGCCGGCACCCCCTTCGGACGGGTAAGAGGAGTCCCTTCACTACCTTGCCCCCACAGACGGTGTAGGAGCGGAGAGAGCCATGCCAGGCCGCAGACGCACGTGGAGAGACACTGCATCACTTTCCGGTGAGGACACGGCGGAACTTCCGATTTGTCTCGTGAAAAAATAGAGATCCAATGGGGGTTCCAACCCGCATGACTTTGTTTCCGGTCCGGGGGACATCACGTTCCGGTGGCGACAGCGGAACCCCGAGGAAGATGCAGCGACGTCTTCGGCGAATCGGGGAAGTCCCCGATCACTTACACAAGGCCAGGAGTTTGGTGGCGTCCAATACTGAGGAGGGTGAGATATCCTCTTGGACCAGTCTACGGACAGCCAGGACGGGTCGTAACCCCGTGGGGTCCAGTCTCTGCCCATACGCCCCATCCCACGCCCTACTACAAAAACCCCTGCCCCAATCACACTGTCCCTGGTTCCCCGCCTAGTTTGGAGTCTGTGACATGTCATTCAGGGGGAGAAGGAGACGATCTGGGGAGAGACAGCGCATCGGCGCTACGGAGGGTGATTCCGGGGAGGGAGAATTGAGAGTGGCCACAACACACCCGAAGCCAGTGATAAAGGCCCCGGGGTTGTCCCAGTGTGTTTCGCGCGATCCGCACGGTCATCGGGGATATTTCTATAGATGATGAAGGGAGTCAGGGAGTTCCGATAGATTCAAAGAGAAACCGTTGGTGGGCCCCCATTATTCGAGGGTACTCCGCCTTGAATGGACCGCACTCGGTTCTCATCCTGCGAGAGATGTAGTGGACTACTGGTGGGCGTGGGAGAATTCACACCGAACAAAGGGACAAGAGTTGCAGGAGCGGTGCTGCAGATCGAGAATAGGAAATAGAACCCATGGGTCCCTAGCATCCTATCAGACCCCGTGACCCTGATGACCCCATCAATGGGTGTTTGCCTGTGAGGGCAGTAAGGCTGACCTGACTAGGATTAGTAAGGGCCGAGAGACCATAATGGCTCGGTATAAATCTTCCCACGGGTTTGGAGTACCTGTATGTCCCTGACCTCATGGATGAGATAGAGGACAACCGGGATAGGTGGCTTAGGGAGGCCATAGAAATGCACCTAGTGGGAAGAGGGGTTCCGTGATAGGAAGAAGGCTGAGAGCGCAAGATAGCACTTAGTGCGGTAATGGGGCATTGGCCGAAACATCTATAGCACACCGGGTGACATCATAAGGCCTGAGAGGGGACTGCCTAGGCCGCTATCACGTCACGTGTCATGACATGGGCGGAAAGAGGTCAAGAAACCTGACCCGAATCACTATTTTTAGGAGGTACTGATACATTACGCGGGTTCGTGGCTGCTGGGTCGGGGCGGGCGGCTTGGCGTGTACTGTAGTCATTTTTGTTATACACCATGAATTGTATGAAAAGTAACCAATTATGTGTTTATTTCATGCTTCCTGAAAAGGGTATACAAATTTAGGTCCCACGAGGCGATGGTTCACCAGGGGAGAATGTAGCGGACTAAGAATCGCAGCGCCCATAGAAAATGAATGGCAAGAGTACGGTTCTTCTACAGTCCTCTCCTGCTGACAGTACGGCCTGGTAGTTGTGGGCATGCCAGCAGTAATTATGGAGGTTGAGCCCTCACACCCGTGGGGTGCCCTGTGTATGGAGGGAGTAGTCACATGCTCTGACTCCATGGTAGTGATGTCAAGTTGTTTCAGCTTCCAGAGTATACATAAGGCACAGCACTGAGCCTAAAGTTAGTTCTAGACAGACCTCGTTCAGCTCTGCCAAAGAGGAGTTCTGGCAGGAGCCCAAGTTCAAGTACAAGCCTAAAGAACTGAAAGTTATGTTATAGTAACGATAGAGGAGACTGTGTCCAGGGACCTGGCACAGGGCAGTGATCCCTCGTGGATAGGGAATCCCTATCTAAGGAAGATACACCTTTTAAAGGAGGCACTGACTGCAGAATGAGTGGCTAAGAATATACTTGCGAGGGGCAGCTAGCCCACATCAACCAATAAGATGTTCTCATTCACAAACCCCTCGTGTACATGTGTGGATGAATGTACAAGAGAGCACCACGGAGGAGTTCCTCAACAGGATCATCCCCTTGCGGACGCGGACCCTGTGAGGTGGAGGGCGCTGCACGGTGACTAGGTGAGACTCAGCACACTACCTCAACTGCCTGTCTGGACGGGTCCTCCCCACACACGCATCATGCGGGAGACTCAGTGAGTCCTGTTGCCAACAGGTGCACCCCAGGACAACTACCACACTGTAATGGGGGCCGTTAGACCACAGGGGCCAATGTGAGATTGGGTGGTCAGGCCGTTTCACAAACGCGTTACATGTATGACTCCACATACGGAACGGAGCAGGAGGAAGGCATATCCCAAGGTCTCTTGGATGGAGCTGAACTTTGCCCTCAAAGCTAAAGTAGGGCTTGAAACCGGCTTGATATTGTACTTGTTCTCTAAGTGCCTGTGAAGCTTGTTTCCCTTCTCTACCTGAATAAACAACATTATTCTGAGAATTAAGTGGTGTGAGTCCCTTACTGACCCACGAGGAGGCACCCAGTTAGACATATGGTGTGGAGAAGTGGGATAGTGCCACTTCGGTTAGTCAGTGTAAGGAACACACCTCAAAATTCACCAGCATGAAGTGGTTCGCTAAAACCAGGCTGCACATGCTGGTGAGACATAACGGTTAATAAATTCCATGGAAGTGGGAGCTAGCGAACTAGAGTCCACCGAAAGTTCCATTTGTTTGAAGTGTGATGAGCCTGGTCCACACGGAGCTGTCATGTTCACTGTAAGGAGTTTTTGGGCAAGCCAGGCTGAGAGATTTGTAACGGAGAGCAGTAATTTCCAGCAGCTGCAACATCAAGCAGCGGGGAATACAGAAGCTTCTAACAATGGTGTGGCCCAGTACTGCTGATTGTGTCAAATCTACCAAGTAAAAAAGAAGAGATAGAAAAATAAAGCTGGTAGTTTGCTAAAGAGGAGGTTGTAGTATGTTTGGAGATTACCCTGAGACCTTAGGAAAGCCTAGTGTTAGAGAAGGTGCCGAGATGCCTGCTGTGCGAGGTGCTTACTGTTCTCAGACACCTGCTGTCTGGCATACCTGCTGTCCAAGATATTCTGGAGTCCAATGTGACTAGAAGATTCTCCCGGGAATGGCTGACTTACAGAACTTCTCAAAACATGTGCTGGGCCGGAACTATGCAGAGACCCGAGCGAGACGCAAAGTCAAGTACAAAGTAAAAATATGAACGTTTTGAAGCAATGTGTGATTGTGCTCCAGTGAAATGTTATAAAGTGTCAGCAACTAAGATACTACAGGAATTTGAAGAAAGCCGCTTGTGTAATTCAGTCCGAATATGCAGGGCACGACAATGCACTCACCCGCACGCCGCGGGTGAGTGTATTTTGGCCGCTTTCGAATGCTTACCTACACGGGGTCCGTCGGCGTGGTGAAGCTTCTCGGTTGCCGAGCCTTGCAGATATACAGTAGATCCTACGTCTTTACTACCAAGTAAGCTGTGCATACCTTTAACACATCTGCAAGCCGTGTCAATACTACAATCTTTCCAGAAGATGGAGACTGAAGAATCCAGTTACCACAGAGTAGTGCAATCAACAAATCAGTTGTGCTACGCTTGTCCGAACACAGTTGCTCACCATGAACAGCAGCTGTAAGGTTCAGTTCTGTGATAGATAAGACAGAAATATATTCGTATCACATGCCCAGATAGAGACACCTCTTGTTTGTGTCATTTCATGCAAATAAAGTACGGCATCAAGGAAAAGAAGGACAAAACTACAGGTTTGTCCACTTGAAAAAAGAGAGGTAATGGGTAACAATAGGTATGATGAGAACTGCAACAGGTTGCACGCACGAGATCAAAGATGCTGGAGGCAATGTCACATGATTTTTCAGTGACAAGGGGGTTGTGTTTTTTGTGGATTGAGCCCGAATGGGATGATGAACCTGAAGGCGGAGGTCCCCCTTGTACTGATAAGCTCTAAACCATTGCCTACTGTGGCAGACTTACCTCTCCAGATGTCACTTGGGAGTTTTGTCACATGTCGGGGTAGGAAAAAAAGACAGACTGAAATAAAAGCGATTGAATTTCAGTCTGGTGTCGAACCGTTCCTATTTCTCACCACTCAAGATAAAGCAAAGAGAACCAGATCCAGGATTTCGGTGGAAACCAAAGAACTATCCGATCCTGGAGAAAGACACAGAAGGGATTAAAGCAAAGTTTGAAGACTTGTTGAATGAAAGTCGAAGAAGAAGAAAAATAAAAAATTAAAGCCAAGGTCCCTGGCAGTGAGGAGTGTGTTTGAGGGAGCTGTCGCCCCAAAGGTAACACACATGACAAAGTCTAAAGATGACCTACAACCTGGAGACTGGGAATTTCTAAAGAGCTGTGGTAGTAAAGGTTGGTACCGTAAGAGAGACAGAGGTGTCCATAAATAGTCAGATAGATTGGTAAACGTGGGGAAACCCCTAGCATGCCCCCATGGCCGATGTTACAGCCCGAGAAGGGGGGAGATTTTATTGGCTAACAAGGGCTACACGTCACTGTGCAAGCTCAGTGAGACCATACCCTAGCTGTAAACTGGTATGCTGTTGGCAAATTAGACTTCTGAGCAAGATGGGTCTTTCAAATACAGGGAGTTGCTAAGTTCCTGTTCCTGAAAGAGCTGAGGGTTCAGTTGCCCACAGGGATTTTCCGGGAACTGCACGACTCCACAGTCTGCAATGGAATGGAGCCAGGAGGAAGTCATCTCCCAGATGATGTGCCTAGGAATGGCTGGACTTTGCCTCCAAAGCTAAAGTAAGAACTGAAACATTACTTGATATTGTTGCTTGTGCTTTCTATGTGCCTGCGAGCTTTTTCTCTATCCCTTTCTCTGAAATAAAACAACATATAAATTAATGTGGTGTGGTACTTGATCTCAATGACGAGCATTATGTGTGAGAGTCCCTTAACTGGACCCCAACCAGGGAGGCCATCCTTTACAAAAGTATATTACAGGAGAATAAAACATTTGTTATTTAGAAGAAACGTTCAAATGTATATGGTTTATTATTTACATCAAAGACATTTTTGGCTATTAAAACGATTTGTAATTAATGTTTTTAAGGTTTCTTTGGTAGTCTTAGTTAAATACGGTATCTTATCTCGTGGTCAGCTTTTTACATCTCATCACATAAGGGTTTTAAACAGAGGATATTTCCACCATTGGCATGTAATATGGTACCCCAACTACTTATGTTGTAACGAGGGGGTCTTATACACATAAACAGGGGAGGGGCCGCGATGTGAAGTCGACTGTCGGTGAGGTGGGGGGAATAATGTTTAGTACCAGTCTGACCTATGACCTACAAAACCGTGTAAAGCAGTGTCGACCTGAGAACTCGTCCGGTTCGTAGGCGGAGAGTAAGGATGGTTTGTGGCCTTTTGGGGGTCGTCGGGTAGTGACGGGACGTCTAAGAGAGTCGATGGTAGTCATATACTCGCCGGTGGTCGCGGAAAATTGAGACTGATAAGAGTGAGAATCATCGTTATCTGAGCTTTAAAGAGATGAAGGTCAAGAGGAGTGAAGGTGGAAGGCCAGCAGCGAGTCTGAGGTACAAGGGGTCAGAGAAGTTAGAGGTCCAGGTCAAGACAATAAGCTGGCCAACAACGGAACGCAAACAAAGGAACAAGGCAGAGCAGTAGGTTGCTTGAGGGCAACGCACAACGAATATCACACAACATCTAAGTTTATGGCTCAGCCAGTTTTGTAGGAAGAGGGCTGGCTGAGCATGTAAAAGGGAAAGGCAAGTCACCAATGGAAAGACAGCACCACAGGTAACAGGTAAACTGAATGCATATAAACAGCCCACAGCCTGCAGTGGTAGGGAGTGAGTATTTAGAAGTTCTGTATGCTGTCCGCTGAAGTTCCAAATTACCACTACGGGTGTTGGAGCAGGTCTGGATGAAAGTTGTTCACCCCTTTGTTTGCCTGTGTCCACCGATCGCGCGCCTTGACGTGTAAGATCAGTAGAGAGTACGCGGTGACGTGCGTCCTCATGTCTCCAGGGGGATCGTCACGGGGGGGCGGAGCGTGGGTGGACCGGTCACTTGGTGGTATTTTCTTTCACAGTGGTGCTGCGGGGCCCGTGCTGCTTAGGTTGGTGTAGCTGACGAGCATCACCCGTTGCCGTAGGCGAGTGTAGCGACTCACTGCAGGCGGGGATGAGCACGGATCTGACATTGGGAAGTAGGTACTCTCAAACCCTATTTTTGGCTGTAAAAAACATATAAACATACCATCAACACTGGACTTTTTTTTTACTGGTGGTTCTAGTCTTTCCACATTAAAAGCCTGGGCATTAAATTGACACAAGGTATGGGAGTGAGTGAGGACCACAACCTAATAAGGTTAACATAGGAAGTGTTTTTTCCTTTCCTGTTACTAAACTCACAAACTGAGGGACGATACAAGATGATGGATGTTCACGCAAAGGTATCAGTTTATCCAGGGAAATCAGACGAAGCAGAAATAGTGGGTATGAATTCCATATCATGCGCGTAATTATGAATGGACCAGACACAGTCCACGAACTGGAAAATAACCTGTTATGCTATCGTGTTTCCACTTTTCATCAAGTACTTGCCTGTCCGAATGTATGAAATGGTTTTACATATAAAAAGGATGCCGTTCGGCGCGAAACCAGCACTGGGTGTCTAATGATAGTTGCTATATGTGGCTATGGTGTGCAACTTTAATCCATTTTGAAGAGATGTAATAAAAAATGATTACAATGCAGGTTCAGAACTAAACAAATGAGTTTTTATTGTATACAATGTACACCTGGAGATAGCTTGTAAAGCTCCTCTGCCAACATATGTATTGGAGTACCCCGTTTATACATGCTTAATGAGCAGATGTAATTCTCTTCAGCCAGGACTTGGAGAGACTGGAAACGTGGGCCGGTAAATGGCAGATGGCGTGTTTAATACAGATAAATGTAAGTTTATGCTTTGGGATGCAAGAATAAAAAGGCAGAATTCAAATTAAATGGGGATATTGGGGGAATCCTTGATGCAGAGGTTAGGATGCTTGTAGACAGCAGCTTAGCAATAGTGCCCAAAGTCATGCAGTAGCTGCAAGGCCACAATATCTTATCTTCAATCAAACGGGCAATGGATGGAAGGGAATAACATATATGCCCCTTTACACAGCATTATAAGACCACACCGAATTGAATATGGAGTACAAATTTTTGGGCACCAATCCTAGAGAAAATACATTATGGAACTAGAGGAGTGCAGAGAAAGAGCACTCAAATTAATAAAGGGGATGGATCAATCTACTTATGAGGAGAGACTAGTAATTAGATTTATTTTCATTAGAAAAGAGGCGTCTAAGGGGGAATATATAAATATATACAAATATATATTCGTGGGCAAGTACAGGGAGTTTTCATTCAAAAAGAACTATTTACCCTCATAGACAGTACAAAGTACTCAGGTTCCCCTTACGTTGTTTCAAAGGTCAGATTTCACCACCACCAAGGAAAGGTTTCTTTTACACATAAGGGGCAGTTAAATGTGATTCATACCCATGGAGACTGTGATGGCCGATACAATAGTTTGTTACCACAAAAAGGTTGGACATGCTTTTTAGATAGGAACGGTATAAGGATATACCAAATAAGTATCATGGGAAGAGATGTTATCCGGATTAATGCCGATTGCCCCAATTCTTGGAGTTCAGGAAGCAATTTCTTTTTCCCCTTAGAGAATCACTGAATGATATGACTCTGGGTGTTTTTGTTTGCCTTCCTCCCTAGGCTCATCGTAATATAGATATAGGGATCAAGTCTCTGTTGTCTAATTTAGCCATATTGAACTTGTATGGACGTACGTCTTTTTTTCAAAAAACCCCTCATCTACTATGTACTATATGTAATAACGCCCTTCAGAAGGGGCTTGGCTTAGCGAACATTGGAAAAATACATACATTATACAAATAAAATGCATACAAAAAAAATCTTATCCAATATAAATTTCCTATTTGTTTATGCAAGCTCAACCTTTCCTCCTATAATTTTTTGCTGATGTCGGGGGCGTGCGCTTTTGTTTTCCTGATTACATAGCACACATTGCAAACCTTGCGTATGCCTATTTCAAATATGAGAAGTGGCCCTTAATCTCTCAAACCGTCCCGCACATTCTGAGGTCAGAAACAAGCATTCATTCATGAGAATTTGTGGGGGTTGATATCCTGCCGGAGCGACTGCATAAAGATCATTCTTGCACGCAACCTCACATACTTCATTGTACTCAAATGTGTCTGGAACAAACCAAATGGCTGCTCTGATCCTTTTGACCTGACTTATGATCCTTGTGGCCTCACACACGCCTGGTGACCCCCCCCCCCCCCCTCCCCATCCCCCTTCCGTTATATCCATTCTTCACATCATGTTTTCATTATTATATGCAAATTACAAACAGTAATTGTACCATGAATTTATATTTACATCAGATCATGAAATAAAAAATGAAATTTAAAAAAAAGAAACCAACCCTCAAATATAAAAACACATAGCTATATAGAGTGTAATCTACATAATGCATTGTGTGCTCTGTAAAAAAAAAAAAAAAAAGCACAAAACACCTCACATGGCACAGTATTGGTTTATTCTAACACAAATATTATTAAACATGTGAATTCCTTTTTGTTATAACACACACTACTGATCGATGTGGGGGTGTTTTTTGCACTTCTTTTAGAGAACACATTGATTTGGATGGGAAGGAGCCTCACATATAAGCTGCACATCCACACACACTCTCCCCCGTTGATCACTCTACTATTGCTACTTATGGGTAAAAATAACAGTCCAGATTTTCATCTGTAGTTATATTTATTGCCTTCCACTGCATTTGTATTTGCATTTTATTATTTGTTATTTTTTACACAATAATCATCTGTTTAATATGCAATGTAATTGTGTTTTTACCTACGTCATGAAACTATCTTGGGTTATTGAGCACGAAGCTTATACTATTGTCCAAAATTAGTGTATATCCCTACATAGGCGCATTTGCTACAGTATATCTCTCCTACATAGACAGATTAAAAATATAGAACAAATGACAACGACATCTGATCTCAATAGACAAATGAAATCGCTTACTAAAAAACCAGATTGGGGAATAATAAAAAACATGATAGTCTGGCAATCATATATACAAATGCAAGGCAATTGAAACATCGAAATGAAACTGATGCTGACTATTCCTACATACAATTGACGAAAAAACTTGGATGGTGAATTAAAAGGAATTGAATGGAAGGAGAGTTTAACTAGGATTGAAATGGGGTGAGTCGAAATAAACATATAAACTTCAATAGATAGAGGAAGAGCACTCGGGGTTATGGATATAGAATGGGGGCATAGTGCGAGTATGATATCGGGTAACACCGATAGTAATACATATAATATTAGAAACTTTAAGACGAAAACAAGTGTGGCGCAGAAAGGAAGGAGCAAATCAAATCATAATAACGGCTGAAAAAACCTAAATGCATGCTTGCTAATTCAAGAAGCCTGACGATAAAATGGGGGATCTGAAAAAAAAAAAAAAAACAAGGTACCAGAATCTGCGGCAATACTTTTAAAGCCTCCACGCATCACTGACGGAGCCAATAGAAACAGACAACCTGATGACATGGTCACGGTCTTCCTATGATGGGCATACTGCGGGGGGCGAATGGAGGAGCTACTTGAAATTCTACCATTATAGTAGGATCCCTGCAACCGAAGCACTACCAGCCACCACTAACAGATGGGTAAGTTCCCTGTACTGGATAGCAGGGGGTCCGAGCAACGATGGTGTGAAAGTAATGGGGTTCAGCTCTGAGATCCTTCCGCTAAATACTAATGTATTAAAAAAAAACAATTGTTTATCAGGTGCTGATTTCCGCTCTAAATGTCACAGATATGGTCAACCCTACCAAAGGATGCAAAAGCTTAAGACTTCTATCATTGAGGTGATTACTGAATCTTACTGAGATTACTCACTACCACAAATCAGTAGTCGGGATCCACATTTTTATTAGGATGAAAACACGATATATGTGGTTCTAGCGTGAGCGGAAAACCCGCTATTCCAGATCCGTGATATGCCGGATCCCATGCTGCTTAGCCAGGGTAATAAAAGTATCCCAGTTGCCGAAGTCCCCTACCGCAAAGCCAACAAAGATGTGGTTTGGAATCTTCTCTCTTCACGCGGGCCAAAAGAGAAGCCACTAGTGTATTGTTGTGAAGCTAGGGGAGATTGTAAATAAAACATGTGCCCAGGGCTTTAATTGTACAAGTAAGTATGTCCAGAGTAACTGTGGGGCTCTGGAAGAGAAATAAGTTCAGCCTTTGAAACCCCGTGTCCCATCCTGGTGTAGTTTTTTAAAAATAAAAATAGAGAGAGGAAGTACTGGGGGCAGTTAGACATCGGCATTCTTTTAGGTGCAGTTATTAGAAATAGGGCGTTTCACTATTTTGCCAGTTCTCCGCGCACATTGTAGGAAGTCAGCCACAAATTGTGTAAGATGGCCACTGTGAAGGAGTTCAGGTGCAGCAGTGCTGACTTAGTTGGCGCTGTTATAACATGGAAAGCAAGTATCATTTCAAGACAGATTTCGTGAAAATTGGTAATCAAGTAAAGTTGTGATTAGTCACTTGTATTTTCCGATACCTTCTTTTTTGAGGATATTGGCATTATTACAATGGTAAATTATTTGCCATCATTTAGCACATGCGCATGTTCAAAAAATTCACGCTTCCTGTGTGGATGTCCTTTTTTTTTTTTTGTGGATTGAATTCCCAATTATGCTTAAAACTAATACAATACACTTTCGTGGTAGATTAAGAGCCATGCGGAACTTTATATGGGCGGAAATGGAAAACCATACAGCTGGGTGTTTTATTTACAGAGAATAGTCTACTGGTTAGTGTAAAATGAGTAGAGTGATGAAAACAGGTGCTTTGTACTGCAACATGGGGTGTGAAAAACCAGGAAAGAGACTGGTCTTATTTTCTTGCTTCCCCCCCCCCACACCAAGAAATAGGAGCAGAAGGTAGAGTTCTAGTTGTCTGTTATGATATAAAATATTAATCAGCGAGTTGGAGAGGTGCATTTAATTACCTCCCATTGTGTTTTTGTTTTTAATCTCTATAGTTCTACTGGCACCTCTCTGTATAGGTTTATCGTTCGGTTCTGTGGGGACTAATCATGCAAGTTTGTTGGCCGCAAATGTAGTAAAGTTTCATCTGTGGGGTTCTTCTCTTCCTCTATAAAATAAATTATTAAGACCAGTTACAAAGGCAATATGTTTTCAATATGATACGTTGTAATTGCATTATTTGCTCGTGACACCATTGTAAGATCTGTCCGCGATTACAGGAGCTGCGCTTTAGTCAAATTGGAATCATACATTTAATAAGACTGTTACATAAAGGTGTTTCTATGCTAGGCCCTTTTGTTGGGATTATAATCGAGAGTTAACCTCAGTTACACGAACAAATGGCTGTAATGTGTTTCCGCAGCACTTGTGTGCCATACTAAAATCTGTGGGAGATGGAAGTGACAGTAGTGTGTGTAAATGCAGAGCCCCTAGGATATTCGTTTCAGGAGGGGTGTTCGCATGAAGAGTTATCATCTATTTGTAATTTATTTCAGCAGAGAGGAGTAACAGAAGGCACAAGGGTTCTGGGGGTAAATATCTATTATGTTGAGTAAGTGCGGTGCGGGTATACAACTAAATCACTGGAAGTAGATAATCATTATTACTTTTAAACAAGCATAAACTAAAATGGTAACTGTGAGTTGTTGCAGACTTAACTGATAAGACTTTACCCATTTGTATGCATTGTAGTCTATATACACTAAGTTGTTTTTTTTTTTTTATAAATGCATTGGGTTTTTTTTTTTTGTGAGGGGGGTGGTGGTAATGGTGTAATTAGATATTTGTGGGTGGGAAGATAGTTTTTTTTATACACAGTTACTTTTCCTTTTTTTTTGTATTTTTTTTTAGAATCTGGATTATCACATCGTTCTTGTGAAAAGGTGTGATCAAATATTGTTATTTTGATGATGATGATCTGGAGCATTCATCATCCATGTGTTCACTGCCAGATTACTATGTTATTTTTTTAATATTTGATTTGATGATAAGCTCATCCACTGTAATGTTGTAAAAGTGTTTTTCCAACTGAAGTACCGGAAGTCTAATCAATGTTTATGGGTTGGCGACCACTGGAACTCTGTTCTCTTTCAAGTTACACATTGGGAGCTTATCAGTTGTGTAAAGCTCATAGTGAACGTGAAGGAGAACATGCGCTCCGCCATCCCCCCAAAAAAGTATAGACCACCCCAGTTATTATTATTCCAGATGATTTTTGTTCCGTTAACTCCACCCAGTTCGATCACATTGCTACATTTGTGTGAACGCATTTTAATTAAATCATTTGCCAATTTTGTTGTGTTGTTGGTGGTGTGGTTAGTGAGCGGGATTGCGTATTCATTGTGAGACCTGAAAGTGTAGGTTTTTAACCTCCTTGTAGCTCTTGTCTTTCAACATGATGTTAGGTGAGTGTGTTACGTAGGAGGAGGAGTTAGTGCCACGATTTGCCACTACTCATTAGCAGGTCTTTTGCTTGCGGTCCAGCAAAAACTCCAATAAAGAATATTCAAGTGGGCGGGGTCCAGTGGTTTTCAATATGTTGCCGCCCATAGGCACTTACCCCAGAGCCGCCTCCTCCTGCCAGTGCAGCCGTCCGCTTTCTGCACCAGCGTTGCGGAATAAATTGTGCAAGTCACGTGACGACGCGTTCCAAATGGCGCCATGATGATGTCGATGGTGTCATGGCCATACGCGTCATCTGTGAGGGTCGCGAGCGTCAATGACGCCGCGATTGTGCACAAGGAGGAGGGCGGCCACCAAAGAGAAGGTAAGAGCCTTTAAGAGGGCCCACGTTCCCCCCGGGTGGAGACCGTGGGTGAAGAGGGTGGGTGCACTCTGTCTGCCGCCCCCACATTGGCCACCCATAGGCTGGCGGGAGTTGTTACTAGGGTGTTATCTTAGCCAGGGAACCATATTCCCATGAGGGTACTTAACAGTTTCATTGCCAATCGCAGGTCCTAGGGCCAACGATGTTCCTTTTGTGACTGCAGGCAGGACTTTTTGAAAATGCGCGGACGTAAGTAGGACGAGTACGTAAAAACTGTCTATCACCTTGGAATGGGGGGAGTCCCTGGAGCTAAGAATAGGATGATTCCGCCTGGCGCCAGAGGAACTCCCGGGGAGGGATGGCTCACCTACGGTCCCCCGCACACTTTTCGTTTTTCTGGTATTCCGGCTCACCGTTTGTTTCGCTGATTGTATGTACCTCTGTCTCCCGTTCCCTGTGCTGACCGCCTTCTGTTTCCCCACTTCGTTCACCCTCCTGTCTGGCCGTACCTGGTCCCTCGTGTCCCTTTACCCGAGTGCTCTTCACTGTTCCCCTGTCCCCCCAACGGTGTCACGGCCAGTTCTTTCCTTTTCTTTTCCGCACCTTCCCCCCCCGGCCCCCCCCTATCATCCTCGTGTTGCCCAAACAGATTCATCATTTTAATGCCTTGCAACATTACATTAGGGATCATTTTTGGTGTGGCTGTTTATTATTTTTTTTGTGTCTTTGCAAATAGGACCAAATAAACCGCTCGCTGTCGAACCATGTGGAGACATATGGGCCCTTTGGGGAGTATTCCTTAATAATTCCTTTTCCCATTATGGTGACATTGAGGCATGACGAGGGATCTGTTGTTTCTGCCGATGTAGAAAGGAGTGTGGCTTTGGTGTAGTGAAGCTTCATTCCAGTTTACAGCTTTAGGTCGCCAATGGGGGTTGCGAGATAATGGTTTAACTGCCCTCAGTGCTGTTGAAAGAAGGGAGTCATTTATGCATTGGGAGACAGGTGTGCGGCTCCTTCACCACTAGAGGGGACAGTATAAAAAAAAACAGGTTTAAAAGTGAAAGTGATGAAAAACATTGGGAAAATAAGACTTTGTTGCTGCGATTTCCCACCAGACTGAAAAGAAAAAGTAGTATAGGTAGTGATAGTTGTATGGGCACATTTCTATTAGAACTTGACAATACAGTGACAGATAGTGGTCAAAGAGGTGCTCTTCTTGTGTATTTCACAGGGATCTGTCTAAGAATAGTTACGAAGGGGATGATTTTGATGAAACAGAGAGAAAAAAGCCAGCAGCTCACTGGCAGGAAGAGGCCACTGTAGGTTATTGTCAGGTGTGGGCTATGGGGTTTTGTTTCGAGTACAGTGTGGTTGAAAAGGCCTTTGGAAGTGGGTGTGAGACCTGGAACGGATCTCGGTCAGACTCACACGGTTTTGTATGTACTTGGTCATAGTTAGTTCTCACTGTATGACTCAAGGCGTCCAAAATTGAATGTGTAGAAGGGTAGTGACTAATGCTTGACCTATGATCAGTGTGTGATAGTACAACAGGTTTAGTAGGTTTATGGGTACTATAGTAAAATAATGAGGCACTCATCACTAATATGATTCTGAGTAGAATAGTTATGTAGCGGACATGTTAAATAGTGCTACAGTTCATCTCTCTGCTGACAGTAAGGCTGGTAAGTTTGTGGGCAGCCAGCAGTAATATGGAGGTTTTGCCCTCACCCTGGTGGGGTGCCCTGTGTTTGGATGGGAGTAGTCACATGCTCTGACTCCATGGTTAGTGATGGTCAGGGGTGTAGCTTCCAGAGTATACATAAGGCACAGCACTGGAGCCTAAAGTTTTAGTTTTTGCAAGGATGTTCTTGTACACTATGATCTACGTTCAGCTCTGCCAAGAGGAGGAGTTCTGGCAGGAGCCCAAGTTCAAGTACTAGCCTAAGAGACTGAAAGTTATGTTATAGTAACCATAGAGGAGACTGTGTCCAGGGACCTGGCACAGGGCAGTGATCCCTGCGGGGATAGGGAATCCCTATCTAAGGAGAGATACACCTTTTAAAGGGAGGCACTGACTGCAGAATGAGTGGCTAAGAATATACTGCGAGGGGCAGCTAGCCCACATCACCCAATAAAGATGTTCTCATTCACAAACCCTCTCGTGTACATGTGTGGAGTGAATGTACAGAGAGGAGCACCACGGAGGAGTTCCTCAACAGGATCATCCCCTTGCGGACGCAGGGACCCTGATGAGGTGGAGGCGCTGCACTGGAACTAGGTGAGACTCAGCACACTACCTCAGCTGCCTGTCTGGACGGGTCCTCCCCATACACCATCATGCGGGAGACTCAGGAGTCCTGTTGCCAACAGGTGCACCACCAGACACTATCACACTGTAATGGGGGCCGGTTAGACCACAGGGGCCAATGTGAGATTGGGTGGGTCAGGCCGGTTCAGAAATACCGTTACATTTGGAGGCGAGCTGCTGAGATCAGATCTGTCATCAGGACAGGCTCTAGCTAGGCACACTGGGAAACAGGGATAGAGTCTGCTGCCACTCTGTGCTGCGTAGGGACGGACCTAGGGGTAGTCAGGGGGCTGACGGGATATTGTCAGTTCGCAGGGACAACCTAGGGGCCTGAAAGGAGTGAGGGGTCTGGAGCCGGGCTATAGCTGACCGAGTCACCTTGAGGCAGTGCTAGTTGGTAGGACGCCAGAAGGGATAGCCTGTAACTTGGTCAGGAATCCTGGAGAGGGTCTGCGCTAGGCTGACCAAGAGAGGTAGACGCCCCAAGTACTGCATGGCAGAGCCAGAGTACTCTAGACCATTCCAGACACTTACCATAGGGAGCACAGACTGGGAGGAAGGAGTCACAGCAGACACTGAGAGAGTGAGCCTAGCCTGAGGTAGTGCAACATGAGTCCAGCCTAGTTCAGGTACACATGTGGTGGTGCATCTGAGCAACTCTTTATTGTACTGATGTGGAGGCTGCCCCGCAGAGCGGAGCCCCATGTACGATAATTGGTACGAGAGTGTGACAACCCAAAGAATGGAGGATCCGCGTGGAGCGGAGAACCCAAAATGGCGACCAGAGGCTGATGGGGAGGGCACCCGTGGCGTGCACCCCACTGAAGAGCAAACAGTCGCCGAGTTATCGTTAACCAGTCTGCTCTGGAGCGGAGCGAAGGCCATGGCTGCCCCGTTTTTATCCTGTCTGGGACACCGAGGGGCCACCCTTGAAGAGTGTGAGGAAATTGTAATAATTGGGGGAGAACCCCGTGAGGAGAGCAAACAAAATTACTTTTTGGGCTTAAAAGCCAACCAAAATGGCGGTTCCCGCTTGCTAGGGAAACCGCATGGGACAGTCACATATATATATATATACTGCATTACAATTCATGAATTTATGCCATCTGGTAGACACGCGAAGCATTGCAGCCTATTAAATCCTAATCATTATCATTTAACAGATCAGCCGCCCGTCAGCCAGGCATGAACCCAGGCTGGGAAGGCAAACGCAACGGGGCTTGTCAGAGGTGAGGAGCGGCGCATTCCAGGTATCTGCCAGGTACATACTGGGTATTTGCTCGAATAAAGTGTGTCGGTGCAGTACGTTCAGCTCTGCCAAGAGGAGGAGTTCTGGCAGGAGCCCAAGTTATATAGTGGTTGACAAATCACCAAAAAATCTACTCGCCACACAAAAAAATCTACTCGCCACCTAGTACCAAACGTATGCTGCTTGGGCCAATAGGAGCTCGCCACAATGTTAAATCCACTCGCCCGGGGCGAGCAAATGTATAGGTTTGTCGAACACTATATATATATATATATACATACATACACAGTATATATATATAGTCCCTTACTCTGGGATACTTGACCTATCTTGGAAAACAAAGAAAAGGTTGTTTTCCCTATGAAAGTAATAATTATATACACTTGAGATCCCCCTCACTCTTGTGAGATCTGAGGGTGGGACACTAGGTTCCTCTTATTTATACCCTAAGCCTGTTCCCTATCACTGGGTAGAATAAGACTGCGATTATATATGTAACGGGTTTTCCCCCCCCCAATCGCAGATTATACTGTGTGGGTGCAGGAACATATATTGTTACTCAGGTGTGGTGCGTTACCTGTTGGCTCACAGGAGGGCTGAGCTTCCGCCACGGGGAACCTGGGGCAATTATACTATGGGTATTCTCTTACGATGCAGCGCCTCCACCTGCGATGGCTCCCACCATAAGGGGGAGTGGTTCCTCGCACGACAAACAATAATGATCACATAGACAGCAAGGTATAATAACTAATGATTTTACTCACATGTATGAATAACCTGTGTCCCTCTCACGAGGAGACACTAACCGTGACGTCTCGCAGGACGATTCCCCAACACCAAGTGATCCCACCCAGTGTCCAAAGAACCCCACCCAATGTCCCGTACTCCTACTGAGAGTCAATGGGTGACTGCGCAGTCACTAATTACGCTAAGGGCCCGGTGGTGCACTTATGTATTAGATACCTGCCGAGCACTCCGGTACTCGGATCAGCAACTGGCTTCGCAAAGGGTCAGACGTGTGATGAATCCGTCTCATCCTCCAACCGAACTCCTTGCACGTGTGGACCGCCAGGGCGGTCCCACTCTGGAATCGTCGCTGTGGACCCCAACGTGGGTCCAACCGCTTCAACAGGAACAGCAGCAGCCGCTTTGTCCCTAACTATCTAAGTGGCAAGTGCTACACTATAGGCCGTCCCTATAGTACAGCAACCTGTAGTGGCTTGGGGAACTCCTATGGGCCTAAAGGGGTTAAGGACCTGTCCCACTCCCTAACTACCCAAGTCCCTTCAGCCTCACTAAATGCTGACAGCCAACGTGCTGCGCAACAAGGTGCCTGCCTGTCAGACCTCACAGCACTGACCGCTGTGACTCTGACAAGGCAGCACTCTAACTAAGGGCAGCGTCCCTATCTTGGGCCTCCCTCAGCAATTAACCCACTACCCTAGTGGGGGGTTGGGCCTAACTGGGGTGCGGGTACCTACAGGGCCGCAGGAGCTGTACTCGCTCCCCGCGCCCTTCCTTCCCTCACAGCTCCCCTGCTCCAATGGATACTCCTGAGTGACAGGGTCCCTCTCTCTAGAGCAGTCCCTGGCAACACTCTCTCTATCAGAGTATCTAACTACCTCAGACCCTGGGGGTGCTGGCCTAGTACAGCGAGTCCTGGACTCCTGTACCCTACCTCCTTCCTTGGGCTGCTCCGGTCCCTGACTGCTGGCTAACGTGCTGTAAGCCCGCCAAATGTATCTCTTCTGCAGGGGCTCCCTAAGCCCTATTGGCTCCCTGGTGTCACGTGGGGCATACAGAGGCCCTTGGGATATGTAGTCCCAGCTCAGAGCCTTCCCTGGTAGGCTAGGGCTTCGCAGGCTTTTCCCTACCTCTCCTGCGCCTGCGCAAGCTGTCCTGGGCTGCCTCAACCTTCCCTGGTCTAGCCCTTCTCTCGCGCGACTTTGCCCTGTCTCTGGGGCTCTCCCTGCGCCTACGCGTCCCTGCGCATGCGCAACCTGCATCGCAATGGCGGCGCCCTGCTTCACCGGCAACCGGGACCTTAGAGACGCGATCGTGGCCTTAGCAATGGCCCGATCGCGTCCCCGGCAACCGGTCGCAGGCAGGGGAAGCCGCACTGCTCCCTGCTCCAGCCCCCACCCTTGGAAGCAGCCGTCGGGTCTGTCGGCACCCGCGACCGCACTGCACCAAGGGAGGGGGGTGTCCAGGAGCCACGGGAGCTCCAGGCTACATATAGATGCACTGCAATGCGCGCACGTGCATCTGTGACGTTACAGTGCGACATGTGCACAAGCACATTCTTCTGCGCGCGTGACTGCAGGGGAGACAAGGCTGAAATCTGTTCTTTGATTGGACAGCTGTGTCACATGACTTGGACGTCGCAACAAGAAAACAAATTTGGAAAATGCTTCAACTGTCTCCCGCATTGCAGCAGCAAGGGGCGCAACAGTCTCGGTAGGTATAAGCACTTTGCGGGAATGCATACTATTTGTTTTGGTGCTGTGTGGCGTCGCTCATTTGAAATAAATTATTAAAAAAACAGATTACTTGGGTTCAGCAAAGACCTTAAACTTTAGAAAGACAGATTTTAATAAACTGAGGACTAATCTACAAGTAATACATTGGGATTATGTTTTTGCAGGGAAAAATGTAGAAGATAAATGGGCAGTCTTTAAAACATTGTTAGAAATGCACAATTATCAGTGTACACTACCGACACGTTTAATCCGAGCAGGGCTAGTTCCGCAAGCCGGGGGATGCCCCGGCTTGCTAGCCCCACTCCCTCGGCGTGCCGCGCGTCACCGATGCGCGGTCACGCGTCATCGGGTGTCAGCGCCCCCTGCACGCGCGTCCAGGGCTCCCCGAGGGAGCCCTGGTGTCCCGCGATGTGGGGGACGGCGGCAGGGGGTTCCGGGGGACCCGGCGGACCCGGCAGCGGGAGGGAGAGCGCCCCGATCGGAGGGCACTCTTCCGCTGCTTTGGCGCGCGCCCGGCACCCTCCGGCGCGCTCCAGGTTACTGCTGCGGCCGAGAACGGGCAAATGCTCGAATAAACTCGGCCGCAGCAGTATACCCTTGGGCAATAAATATAAAAGAAATAAGTCAAAACCAATGTGGCTAAATAAACAGGTAGGGGAGGAAATGGACAAGAAGAGGAAGGTATTTAGATTCTTTAAGTCAGAAGGGACGGAGACATCGTATCAGAATTATAAGGAATGTAACAAAAATTGCAAAAGGGCAATCAAATTAGCAAAAATGGATAATGAAGTAAGGATTGCAATAGAAAGTAAGATCCACCATTAACAGTTCTTTAAGTACCTTAATAACAAAAAAATGAGAAAATAAAATATAGGAACCTTTCAGTGTGAGATGGCAGGCAGATTATTTGAGATAAGGAAAAAGCAAATTATTTGCCTCTGTTTACCAGGGAAGAATCCATTTCAATTGTAGTGCCGCAGGAGGAAGCCACAACCTCCATATTAATGAACTATTGGTTAACTGAGGAAGAAGTTCATAAGTGTTACGCCGATGCTGCCCGCAGACCAGACCCGTCCCCTGTGCTGAGGTGGGACGTTGGGATACACGCACCCGCAGCAAAGGGAGCGTGTCCGGAGTGTGGTGTTATTGTTGCCAGGCCAGGTATAGTAGTGAAGACAATACTTGCCGGTACCGGTAGTAGAGAAGGAGTAGTTATTGCCATTGCCAAGATCAGGGATGCCAGAAGTCACGAAGTCCAAGTAGAGCCAAAGTCGAGAGCCAGAGGGGGTAGTCGTCCAATCCGCGTCAATACCTGAGGAGTCACTGAGTAAATAGTCAAATGCTTCCATACAGAGACTATGTCGAGCGACGAGTGATGGGAAGCACATAAAAAAGCTGGGCAGGCCAATGGGAAAAGAGGGCAGGCCTGGAGGACTGCAAGGAGTCTTCCCTGATAGGAGGGAGGTGTTACAGCCCAGCTGAGTGTAATCATTGATTTGCCTTGAACTGTGTGATGCTTGGGGGCGACGCCTCACTGCAGCAGCAGTGGTTAAAAGTGCTCTGTTAGGCGTGTGCTCTGTAAACTGAGAATGCATGCACATAACGTCTGGGGCTGGCGTGCGTGTAGGTGTGCGTGCAGGAGGGCGTGGGCGCGACCGGCGCTGAGCAGAGGAATCGCCGAGGGGAGTGATCCCGCGATGGCGGCAGGGGCGAGGAGCCGTGGAGACCGGTAAGGCAGGATTGTTTATTGTGTCCAGGGACTCCTTGCGGAGAGGGAGTGCTTTGTGTGAGAAGCGAGGAGAACGCCGATTCCTGACAATAAGCAGCTTGAAAAAATGTAAGTAAATAATACACCTGGCCCCGATGGCATACATCCAAGAGTTCTCTAGGAGTTAAGCTCAGTAATAGCCAAACCATTATATTTAAAATTCAAGGACTCATTTCCACAGGCTCAGTAGCACAAGATTGGCGTAAAGCAGATGTGGTGCTTATATTTAAAAAGTGAGCATATCACTACTGGGGAATTACCGAGCTATAAGCCTGACTTCAATAGTGTGCAAACTACTTGAAGGTTTAATACGGGATAATATTCAAGAATACCTAATTGAAAACCAAATTATTAGTAATAGTCAGCATGGATTTATGAAGGATAGATCATGTCAAACTAACCTTATTTGTTTCTTTGAGGGGGTAAGCAGGAATTTAGACCAGGGTAATGCAGTTGATGTGGTTGTCATGATAGAGAGGATTTGGCCCGGGATTAAAGGGGTTACACCCCCATTTGGCCACCCTCTACTCTCATCAGGGAAGCAAGGGGTTAACTGGACTGGGGTCCAGTAATGTGGTTTTGCCTTGCTTCAGCCATCCAACTGTTTTTTCCCCTGTATAAATGTATTGTTTCTGGGCCAGTGTCTGCACCACACACACACTGGGGCTTAAGGGGTTAATGAGCTGCAGTTTAGGAAAATACATTAGGATGCGTGGTGTCTTTTCAGAAATATCTGGGCTTCAAAAGGCTTGATTGAAGTTGGGTGTGAAAGGGTACAGAGGGGGTTTGGTGTATGTTAACACATATTGCTGGTAGAGACAGCTAGACCCAGGCTGGGGCATTGGGTGTGAAAAATAGCACCAGTGACAAATGGTCACTACCCACAGCCCTGCTTCAAAGGATTTCTTGATGGGGGCCAGGGGTGTGGTTATGCAAGGAGATATCAGAATGAGTGACCTTATTAAATATAAGAATATTATGAGATGTCCTCGGCTGAACATCCTAAGAGTTACATATGTGTAACCGGGGGACCGAGCCGCAAATAATGATTACAGACACATGAGGTCTCGCCGGTTCTAAGAGACAGATATTAATATCTCTCTTAATTTTAATATTACACGGTAATATTTAGTCTTATTGGGAGCGTCATGCGTGCCGGAATGTATTAATAAGTCTCGCGTGCCAGTAAGTACTACTGAACTGAAGTTATTAAGTTATTTAGATAGGAAAAGCAATTTTTAAACGTCCTTGGGTGGGAGGAGTTTTACTCTGAGGAAAACTGTCAACCTCACCACTGATTTACAGTATGAGAGGGGCTGGGTTTAGGTTGTGTTCAATGGGAAATAATTGAATAAGAACCAGGCTCAGCCTATGGCTATTGTCTTTCATGTCTTTCATGTCTTTCGTGTCTTGATGATTTTTGAAGATTGCTGTATGAACTGCCAGTCCAGAATTATGACTGTTTCATCATTTCCATCTTAAGTGAGTGTCCATATTTTGTCTGTTATTTGTATATCTCGTGTGTTCACCTTTTTCAAGGAATAAATTATATTTTATCATATCTAAGTCTCGTCCAGTTCAACCCAGTTATATATTTGGTGTGTATTATTATAGCGTGTCTCAAAGCTACCGTCACAATGGTCTACTTAGATTTTGGAAAGGCTTTTCATACGGTTCCACACAACAGGTTGGTGTACAAAATAAAGCAAATTGGACTCATAAAAAATATATGCACCTGGATTGAAAACTGGTTAAAAGGACAGACAACAGAGGGTTCTCATAAATTGAACTTTTTCAGGTTGGGCTAAGGTCGTGAGTGGAGTACCTCATGGATCGGTACTGGGATCCCTGCTTTTTAACTTGTTTATTAATGATCTTGAGGTTGGCATTGAGAGCAAAGTTTCCATCTTTGCTGATGATACTAAATTGTGTAAGGTACAGTAGTAGAATGAGAGCAGGATGTAATTTCTCTCCAGCAGGACTTGGAGAGATTGGAATCTTGGGCAGGTAAATGGCAGATGAGGTTTAATACAGATAAATGTCTGGTTATGCATTTCGGAAGCAAGAATAAACAGGTGACTTACAAATTAAATGGAGATAAATTAAGGGAATCTATGAAGGAGAAGGATTTAGGAGTGCTTGTAGAGAGCAGGCTTAGCAATAGTGCCCAAAGTCATGCAGTAGCTGCAAAGGCAAACAAGATCATTAAACGGGCAATGGATGGAAGGGAAGTAAACATAATTATGCCCCTTTACAAAGCATTAGTAAGACCACACCTTGAGTATGGAGTACAATTTTGGGCACCACTTCTTAGAAAATACATTATGGAACTAGAGAGAGTGCAGAGAAGAGCCACCAAATTAATAAAGGGGATGGACAATCTAACTTATGAGGAGAGGCTAGCTAAATTAGATTTATTTACATTAGTAAAGAGGCGTCTAAGAGGGGATATGATAACTATATACAAATATATTTGGGGACAGTACAGGAAGCTTTCAAAATAACTATTCATCCCAAGGGCAGTACAAAGGACTCGGGGCATCCATAAAGTTGGAGAAAAGGAAATTTCACCAGCAAAAAAGGAAATGGTTCATTACAGTAAGAGCAGTTAAAATGTGAATTCATTACCCATGGAGACTGTGATGGCAGATATAATAGATATCTTCATAAAAAGGTTGGACATCTTTTTTAGAAAGGAAATGTATAAAGGGATATACAAAATAAGTAAATATGGGAAGAATGTTGATCCAGGGAGTAATCCGATTGCCAATTTTTGGAGTCAGGAAGGAATTTATTTTTCCCCTTATGAGATATCATTGGATGATATAACAATGGGGTTTTTTGTTTGCCTTCCTCTGGATCAATAAGTAAGTATAAGTAAGTATAGATATAGGATAAAATATCTGTTGTCTAAATTTAGCATAGGTTGAACTTGATGTCTTTTTGTCTTTTTTCAACCTCATCTACTATGTAACTATGTAACTATGTAACTTAGACATGTGACTATTCCAGCCCTTTCTAGAATTTTTAAATTGCCTGACTACTCTGCAACATTGTAGCAGGGAGAGGTACTGCATGAAATTAACTCCGTAACTCCTTATCTACCCTTAAAGCTGCAGTTCAAGCAATATCCTACATGTGTTTTTTAATAAATCAGTTCTGTACTTTGAGAACATACTTGTAGCATTTAAAAAAAAAACAATTTTAAAGACATTTTTAATGTATTCTAATTTAAAAGGCATTTTTCTTACTATGGAAACAAAAAGAGAACAGCGCAAAAAAACCATTGTGTAGTATAATCAAAAAATAATTTATAATATAAA